>SJYV01045960.1:1739300-1858048 GCA_006410875.1 Neotragus pygmaeus | reverse complement strand
AATCACTGCAGATGGTGACTGCAGCCATGAAATTAAAAGACGCTTACTCCTTGGAAGGAAAGTTATGACCAACCTAGATAGCATATTCAAAAGCAGAGACATTACTTTGTCAACAAAGGTCCAAATAGTCAAGGCTATGCTTTTTTCCAGTGGTCATGTGTGGATGTGAAAGTTGGACTGTGAAGACAGATGAGTGCCGAAGAATTGATGGTTTTGAACTGTGGTGTTGGAGAAGACTCTTGAGAGTCCCTTGGACTGCAAGGAGATCCAACCAGTCCATTCTAAAGGAGATCAGTCCTGGGAGTTCTTTGGAAAGACTGATGCGAAAGCTGAAACTCCAATACTTTGGCCACCTCATGTGAAGAGTTGACTCATTGGAAAACAGTCTGATGCTGGGAGGGATTGGGGGCAGGAGGAGAAGGGGACGACAGAGGATGAGATGGCTGGATGGCATCACTGACTCGATGGACATGAGTTTGAGTGAACTCCGGGAGTAGGTGATGGACAGGGAGGCCTGGCATGCTGCGATTCATGGGGTCGCAAAGAGTCGGACATGACTGAATGACTGAACTGAACTGAGGCTTTTGGTTAAATTATTTATTTTCTTCCTCCAGATATAAAGACCTGATGCCACATGATTTGGCTAGAGCAGCACTTTCGTAAGTAAATGCAGTTGCATTTTAGATCTTATTTACACTTGAAATAGCATGTCTAATAGAATTCCCATAGCTAAGATATGTTAACTTTATACAGTGAGAAAAAACACTCAGCAGATTTAATAAGATTCATCTAGTCTTCATTTTGGCCATGTGTGCTACCCAAATTCAAGCAGGTGATGAATGTCAGTGATCTTTATTTTGCAGGCTTGACAATCTCTTGGCATGATAGTATTCCTTAAGGTACTCTAGCTAGCTGCAGATTATAAATTGTGTAGGACTAGATTGATCAGGCTAAAAACCAATATGTATATTTAATGATTACCTCAGAACATCATTGCTGTATGAGGATAGCTGAAAAGATTATGCAAATACAGATGCAGAACCTGTGTATACAGAAGACCAACTGTACTATGCCATTTCTACCTAGTGGACGTGAGCATCCTCAGAATTTCGTATCCCTGGTAGGGTGGAGGTGGAGGTGTGTGTTTATCAAGATAGAAGCCTAGAATGAGACGTGAAGATTCCTCATTTAGCTTTAGCAATTGTTATCATTTTGCCATGTGTGCTGTGCTTCATTGCTCAGTCATGTCCAACTCTTTGAGACCCCATGGACTGTAGCCCATCAGGACCCTCTGTCCATGGGGGTTCTCCAGGCAAGAATACTGGAGTGGGTTGCCTTGCCTTCCTTCAGGGTATCTTCTTGACCCAGGGATTGAACCCAGGTCTCCTGCCCCAATTTTATTTTTTCCCCAGACCAGGATCCGGTCAGAATTCATATTATTATGCAAATGAATGTATATCTTTAGTCTCTTTTAATTTAGGACATCCCCCCAAACCACCCCCGATGATAGTGACTTTTTGAAAGGTCCAGGCCAGCTGTTTTGTAGAGTGTCCCACATTCTGGATGTATCTTTGTAGTAATATTTAACTTCCCTCAGTGAATTTCCTGTAAACTGAAAGTTAATCTCTAAGCTTGATTAGATTCGGGTTAAACATTTTTGGTAAGAATGGTTCATAGGTAAAGCAATGGCTATTGCATCATGTCAGGAGGCACATGATGTGTAATGTTAAATCGAACCCTTTAGTCAGAGTGGTCAAACCACCAGATCTTTTGGTGATAAACGTGCATTTTTTTTCTTTTGCAATTAGTAAATCATCTGTAAGGTGATATCTTAACACCATATTCCCCAGCAACCTTTGACCAAGTGGCTTTAGCATTCATTGATGATTTTTGCCTGGATTAGTTATTATGTTAGAGATTATAAAATTCGACTTTACTTATTCTTTTATTCCTCCTATAGTTATTGGTTGGTATTTTTATGTAAAGAGCAGCTTTCCTTTTCAAAAAAATGATGTGTTTATATTGATATTTCAAATTTAAATTTAACATATTTGGGATTTTACTTCTTCTCTTTAATTTTCTATTTGTTTCTCTTTTCTTTTTGACTGAAAACTTTGGTTTATGTATCTGTTTTATCCTATTCCAAGTTATTTTTTTTCTTTCACTTTTTATTGGAGTATTGTTGATTTACAGTATTAGTTTCAGGTACAACAGAGTGATTCAAAATTTTTATAGATTATATTCCAAATTATTGATGATTCTTCCTATTTAACTTCTTATTGCCAATTGAGCATCAAAAGTTGATTTTTTAAATTAGTCTTTAATTTATTTGATAGTGTGCCACATGCTTGTCAAATTAAGGAAAAGATACAGTCTCTACTTTTTAAAATTCAAAGTTAACCTTTTAACCAGAGTTAACTGTAATGTTTTATGTGATGATCTGTGGCACTGTCTTGAATGTATGAAATGTTTCTTTGCTTTTAACTTCTGCTTGCAGGGGTTTGTTGCATCGGACCAGTGTCCCAAAGGATGTTGTTGATTATATCATCTTTGGCACAGTTATACAGGAAGTGAAAACAAGCAATGTGGCTAGAGAGGTGAGTCAAACTTGATGTTGTTTGAAGAGATTGATAGGAGAATAAATTTGAATTTTAGTTAATAGAATTTACTCTTTAATAGCTTTTAGCTATTAAAATTCACTAAAGTTATATTTAATTTAAAATGTGATTTAACTATTTTAAATTAAAAAAATTATAAATCAAATGATGTACACTATACTAGTATATGTTTATGCTATATTATAAATCAAATCAATCATTTGAGCTGGTTTTGGATATGTTTGTGTTTCTTTTAGGAAAACAGAGATTTGGGCAAAGCATGGCTGATGTGACTTTTTGTAATCTGAGATATAGTGACCGCCAATCAACTTAAAATTTCCATTTTACAGAGAACTTATTTTATACCCATGGTTTTTGTTGGGAGGAGTTGTGCTTATTCATTTGTTCCCTTTGACTAGTGGACACATAGGGCTTTTTTTTTTTTTTCTTAACTGTTTCATAGGAGTTTACCTTTACCCCAGTTGGCAAAGCTCCATGTACTGTTTATTGAGCAACTGAGATAATGAGAGTCCTTGGCACTTCTGCGGCATGTCCCACAGTCATTTCGTAATGAAGACTCCAAAAATATTTTCTGAGCTTTGTTTCTATTCGCAAGTGGCTATTTGGATAAAGTTGGCTCCAAAGCACATTTCAGTGTGCTGAGCATTTTCTATATTTCTAGTTTGTGCTTGCATTCAGTATAGTTGGAAGGGCTGTAACTTTCACCACTGTCAGCCAAGAAAAAGGAAAGGAGTAGGACTGGAAGTATGTGTTTTGTCCCACCTTTTTACTCATCAGTAAATGTTCAAACTGCTGAAGGCCTGGTGTTACTCAAGTCCACAATAATCAACTGTTGTATATTGTAAGGGAGGCAGGAAGGGATTAAGAACAGGAAGAGGTTTTTTCCTTACCTCCTAATTTTTTGGAGTTTCCTTGATCTTCATACTTCTAAATGTATCAAACATGATAATTTCATGAATATATCAAATTATTCATAATACATTTTCAATTCTTATGTTCTAGAAAAAAAAACCAAAGTGACTCTTACAAGAGCACTTAAAACTAAATGCTGAATCTGTTTCAATTTTCTCTATATATCTATTCTTAATATATCTAGATATATACATCTAGCCTTGTTTCTTTCTAAATTTTTTTCCTAGAAATTTTATATCCATGTGCAAATCTCAGCTATTGATTGACATGCAGTAGATTCCCTCTCCTGGCCCTGTACTAATAATACTAAAGGCTGAATTCAGGGAATATATGAATGTCTTTTTTAAGTCATTTTGCAATCTGAAGGCTGCTGTGACTTCCAGCAAGAAAACTTTCAGAACCTCTTGTCTGTGGTAACAGTGTAATAATAAAATCCTGAAAGGCTTCTGAGGCTGAGTTCCCATGAACCTGACTTTATTGAATGCCTCAGCTTATTTCCCTGCTTTCCAGTTTACCTAAGAGACATCTTCCTCCTTTCCCTTCATTGCACTATCTAGAGCCTAAGCTTGCTTTGAAATCTATTCACACTTTAAATAGAAGCACAGAGACAGGGTTCACCAGCAACCACTTCTATTTAAAGTTCCTTCAGTCCTGAGAATCACTTGGGGCCGAGGGTGTGACACTTGCTAGAAAGGATTGCATGAGGATCAGGCCATTACGACCTGAGTGCCCTTTACCCTTGCCTCACTGGGAAGCTCTTCTCCCCTTCCCAGTGGAGACTTGCCTTTCTCTTCCTTTTGGGTTGGTTTATATCAAGAAGCTGACGTGCAGTTGCCAGTTGGTACTTTTCAGCAAAGTGAAGTGTGATGCTGAAAATCAGTTAAGAAACTGAACCCTCTAATCTCGGCTTTGGAAGCATGTTAATCTTACCAAATAATAGGAAATCTTGTATTCTGAGGATTGTTAAATAGTTTCAGAAAAAATTAATTCCCTTAATAGGAACCATAATTTCATAGTAAGTGGTGGTGGTCGAGGATATGAGGTGCTGAGAGCTTTGTTTTTAAAGTGAAACTTTAATATTATAAAAATAAGTATTGAATATTTTATTTTTGTACCTATGCATCAATTCTTCACATGAACAAAAATAGAATCAGGCATTCGTTGTTTTTTTGGGCAGTGTAATTAACTCAATAAATAGTATAATAAAATAATAGACATCCTTATTTCCATTTTTGCAAGATTAATGGAGGGCCTCAGTTTTTCTCAAGGTCCTTCAAATTAATTCTCTTTTGAAACACCTCTTATGTCATCTTCCTGACCAGTTTCCTTGTTTCCAGTTGTTAACTAGTCCAGTTCTTATTTTTCAGAGACTCACTCGTGGCCAAGGCAGTTTTCCAAAATTTTTTCATTTGCTTGAACTCTTGGATACTTGGCATGTCTTCCAACTCAGCTTTGCTTTGGATTGACAGGGCACTGTCTGAAATATCAGGCAGTCAGTGAAAGTAGAGACGAACGCAGAGCAAGCCAGGGACCTGTGTGGGAATCTGTTGATGAATGGTCAATTCTTTAGAAATTATTTTCATGTCTGACAACTTTGCTTTACTTCTAAGCCTTATAACTGCAGGAACACAGGTCATGAGAATCTCACCCCATGATATATTTCATCATTCCACCAACCATATGTAGCAGGTTTACTTTAGGTCTATTTGAAAATTTAAGCAAGTTAAAATCAAATTATATATTAATGTTCTTAGAATTGCTGGGAAAAGCATTGCTAAGAGAGGAGGTAACTGCCAGAGGACTGTAGGCTTGTATACCACACTAGAAAATCACTGCAAGGAATTTGGCAGGGCTTGTTGATTAACGACTAGATAAAAAATTCATAAACCATTTCCATGATGGACTCAGTTGTATTTTAAATATTCCTCTGTGAGATATTAGCTCCTTTCCGATTTACCATACAGTGAAATACTGCTCACAGCACCACTCACATATTACACTTCCTTTATAAGTGATCACTGCATTCACTGTATTTCCTGAAGGCTGCCCTCGGAGCTGGCTTCTCTGACAAGACTCCTGCTCACACTGTCACCATGGCTTGCATCTCTTCCAACCAAGCCATGACCACAGGTATGTTGTTCTTTTTTGACAGCAGAAGGTACATGTTGGTTCTCCTTTGTCTTTTACTATGATCATTAAACATTATTCTTAACAGAAATAAATGATCTCTGAATTTGTGTGTTTCAGAAAATAAGGTACTATTTACATTTTTTTATTTTGACAGTAGTTCTCCACCTTTTTCTTGCCCTCCATACCTGAGGACCACAACCATTTGTGTAATTTCTCCATCAGTAGTGTGGCTGGCTATCACAGGGATTATTAACTGGAGGGGGTGCTTCTGGATTTGAGGCAGGAGGAGTTTATCACCTGCTAGGTTTTAAGATTAGGTGATTCTAGCATGATACTCCCCCATGAAGATGGTGGCCCTCCTCCCTCCATCATCATCATAGCGATAAATCACTGACTTGGATGGTGCAGCTTTTTGCTCTACTTTTCCCCCACATCTTGGCCTTTTTATAATTATTTACAAATTCTCACAACAAACTTAGCAAATCTGTGGAACATTTTGTAACACCAGCCCTTACTGTGAAAAGGCAGGAAACCTGAAAGATAACAGTGATCATGTGCTCTCTTAGTGACATCAAGGCCAAGTGGCCAGCCCACCATAAAGGTGGCAGGGAATAAGCTGGAGGCAGAAATGGGGGCATTCTCCACTCCGCACAGCATGTGACTGCTTCCAGTTAGAGCAACATAGTGCTTGCCCGTGGCCAAAGGGCAGAGGGCAGGGGGCTGCCTTACATCTAAAAGCCATACTTTATCTAGCTTGTAGTAGAAACGGAAATTCTCTTTATAGGATGAAGAATTGTTACCAAAACTGAAACTGGGAACATATGAAATATGCCACATGTTCTGCTTTAGATATGATTTGTTTGAGAATTGGTCTAGTGGGTACTTCAGGTTGGATTCAGGTTGATGTCCCTGTAGCCTCAATGAAACTTGTTTTTCTCTAGTGCATTGAATATATTTTGAGTCATTCAAAAAAATTATCCTAATCCTTCTGAAAAGATAAAAACCTGAATTACACATGTTGTACAATGCTAATAACTCTTGTACAATTTTTAAGTCAAGCCTAAATTTAAGAAAAAAAAAGAAGCTTAAATTACCAGTGGTCTGTTAATTTATGCCAAAGATACTCATGTGCATATGACCTGTGCCTGTGCCCTATAGCTGTCGGCCTGATTGCCTCCGGCCAGTGTGATGTGGTCGTGGCAGGTGGTGTAGAGTTGATGTCTGACATCCCTATTCGCCATTCAAGGAAAATGAGGAAAATGATGCTGGATCTCAATAAGGCCAAGACTCTGGCTCAGCGACTCTCTGTAATCTCTAAATTTAGATTGAATTTCCTATCGCCAGAGGTAAGACTCATGAATGCTAACATAAAGACTTGTGTTGCCAAAGCATCCCACTGCAGAGATTTAGTGTTAGATAAGATGGCATGGGTTCAGTTATGTTCTAATAGCTGTGAATTCTGTTAGTTATAAGAAAAGGTTAATTATTAGGTCAAGACAGAGAAAAAAATAGCAGAAGATTTGAATTTGTAAGCCCTTTTTAGAGATGCCTTGCACACAAAGAACTTCCCTTGTCCTGATCCTGATTGATCGTAGACTTTAACTTTCTCAGATAGCCCTAGGTGTGGTATAGCACCTGTTATATAACAGTGTACCTGGTCCCGAATATCTCCTTTCCCAGCTTCCTGCAGTGAGTGAGTTCTCCACCAGTGAGACCATGGGCCACTCTGCAGACCGATTAGCTGCTGCCTTTGGTATTTCTCGGGAGGAGCAGGATGAATATGCACTGCGCTCTCACAGCCTGGCCAAAAGGGCACAGGATGAAGGACTCCTTTCTGATGTTGTGCCTTTCAAAGTACCAGGTAAAACAGTTCGCTCAGCTTTGTAAAGGGAAATGTTTCTTGATATTGTTAGAGAGTTCTGAATTTCTTCTAAAACTCCAAAAACCCTAAGTGACTTTTCAATGAATATTTCCAAAATACTCAGCTTTTATTCTTAAACATTGACTCAGGTTTCAATTTTTGTTGTAACATATGTAAGCATTTTAAAGAGATGTTTTATAAATCTCCTTTAGGTCTGGCAGATATATTTTAGTTCTTATGTGCATGCCTGTTTTTAAAGTTCTGTATTTATAAGACTTCTGTAAAGAAGAGCCAAATGTAAATGAATATCTTAAGAAAATAAGTTATCCTTTTTAATGTTAAATCATTTAGATTATTTCCCAAATGTCTTAAGAGTTTGCCTTCATATTTGGTAATATCTTGAAAACTATAAAGAGCTTTGTTTTTAGTAAATAGTTATGGTTTACATTTTATTTGTTCTTTTAATTTTAAAGCATGTTTCTCTGGAGAAGATATATAATGCTTATTGAGCTTCGAGTTAAAAATTTCATATTTTTATAGGAAGAGATACAGTTACACAAGATAATGGCATTCGTCCTTCCTCTCTGGATCAGATGGCCAAACTAAAACCTGCATTCATCAAGCCCTATGGCACAGTGACAGCTGCAAATTCTTCTTTCCTGGTAACTATACATGCTATTTAATGGCAACCCACTCCAGTGTTCTTGCCTGGAGAATCCCAGGGCTGGGGGAGCCTGGTGTCTATGGGGTTGCACAGAGTCAGGCATGACTGAAGTGACTTATCAGCAGCAGCAGCAGCAGTGATCTTTTATATTTGTGTATTCTCAATAGGAAAGCATAAAATAAATGTACTTGTGTGTATTACGAATAGAGACTTAAAAACACACTTACTCAGACTTACCTGGTGGCAATGTGGATAAGAATCTACCTGCCAGTGCAGGGGACAGAGGCTCAATCTGTGGTCTGGGAACATTCCACAGGCTCCGGAGCAACTAAACTTATGCACCACAGCTATTGAGCCAGAGCTCTAGAGCCCACCAGCCGCAACTCCTGAGTTAGAGTCACTTTTTAGGCAGGTTGATAGGTCCAGGGGTCCCCAAGGAGAGAGGGGTCTGGAGTTCTCAAGGAGGAAGAAAGGACAAACTTTTTTTTTTTTCCCTCTACATTCCTTAGGATTATATAACAATAATGTATTCTGCCTGAGGACAGTTTCTGGATTAAACCTTCTGGCTAATCCTGTTTATTTTAAAATGTAAATTATGGGAGTAGGTCTGCTGAGGTCTTTACAACCTCCATTCTTTTGATTCATTGTAATAACTAATTGGAGAGTATATAACTCCATTGCTAACACTGACACTTTCTGCCCCCTTCTGATGCCTATGTCAGAAGCTTTCTCTATCTCCTTTATACTTTAATAAAATTTTAGTACACAGAAGCTCTGAGCGATCAAGCCTCGTCTCTGGCCCCAGATTGAATTCTTCTCTGCAGGCCAAGAATCCCGCTGTCTTTTTGTGGTTCAGCAACAATTTTTCATGAGCCCACCTGCCTCAGCTACTGTTGGCCACAGCCCACATGCCTAGAGCCTGTGCGCCACAACAAAGCGAGCCACCACAGTGAGAAGCCTACCCACCACAACTAGGGAGAAGCCCCCACTTGCCACAACTAGAGAAAGCCCTCACGCACCAACAAAGACCCAACACAGCCAAAAATAAAAAAAATATACTTACCTATTACAAAGACTGTTAAAATAGAATCAGTTTTTAAAGCCATGAAAGTCACCTGACCCAGTCACCATTCTAATACAAAAACGCTGTTCTGAAAAAAAAAAAAGCTGTTCTCTGCAGTCACTTCAGCAGTCAAAAAATTTTGCCTACCTGTGCTGGGCACTGGAGATAAAAAGAATAGTTAATTGTAGTGAGAAAGTTCTGTGATGACTGTAAGCATTGACTCTTGGAGAAGTTACATAGTTGGGTGAATAAGAGAGTCTTCTTAGAGGAGGTAATACTTGATCAGTGAATCTTGAAGGAAGAGTACAAGCCAATTCAAGAAGTGTATAAAAGGCTTTCTGGGCAAAGGGAATGGCAAATGCAGCTTTGAGTTAAGAGAGCAAAGGGCCTCTTTGGAGAAAAGCCTAGTCAGAACACAGGATATAAATTTAGGGAGTTGTCTACGACTTGGAGGACAAGGAAACCTGGCGTGCTGCAGCCCATGGGGTCACAGAGAGTCAGATACAACTTAGCAACTGAGCAACATTAGACCTGAAAAGTAGGCAGAGAGAATGACAGGATACTTTTTCTAGTTCTGCTTATTATGCTGACCCCCAAATTACTTTCCTATAAATCTACTCGCATTTTTTGTTGTTATTTTACTTATATGCAGGTTATATGCATGAAGCAAAAGCTTTATGTCCTTACTTGGGTTTTCTTTCTTTCCTCCGCTATTAAATGTCCCTCTTGATTCTGCTTCTGCTTGTGAGATGTGATTTCCCTCCTACTACCTTGGGTGCAGTCTTCAGGATATAGTTAATCTGGTCAGTGTTTCTTTTTACAGTATCATTCTCCTACCCAGACATACAGTCTAGAAAGAAACACAGGCAAATGTTTGACTTATTTGACCTTGATAAATGACAATTTAATGCCTGCTCTTGAGCTTAGGAAAGAATACCTGAGGTGATTTTAACAGGATAGTGTACCACCTGGTAAAGCCTGAGCAGTGAAGGACTGGTTAGGTGGTTATTTCTAAAACCAAATTGGATGATAGGTTCATATGGCATTGGTTACACTCTTGGCAGATCTGAACCCCTGTGAATACTTGTGAGGTGTGCAGAAGGTTCAGGTTATTCATCAAAATCAGAAACACAAGTCATTAGAGGTAACACATCACAGATACATGGGTTTTCAGAGGTGCTGTTAATGTACTGTATTCATTGCAGTTTTTCACAATTGCACATTGAATATAGTAATGTGATGTTATTATGTATAGTCAACCTGTGTTTCCTGACTTCATGGCCACCTTATTGGTAGTGGCTGATAGCCTCTTCAGAGTTACTGAGTTACAAAAATATGGTCTGAAATTACAGTAGAGATTGTTTTAATTTTGTCAATTCTAGAGAGTAGTTTCTTTCCCTTTGGAATTTTTGTGGGGTTTTTTTGTTTTTTTTTTGAGCTTTTTCTTTTGAAACAGTAGTAAAGGGCTTTTGTGAGTAGTGCTAATTTGTCCCCCACGTCTTCTTCTTGGTTTGCTTGTTATAGAGTCTTTTTTTTTTTTTTTTGGCCATGCAACAATGTCTTTTATTATGTATGGGTTTTTAAAATTATTTTTGCAATATCTCCATACACAGGCAAAAAAAAAATTGTTTAGCATATTGGAACTTGCAAACCTGATCACTGCATAGAGAANTTGTCTTCAAAGCTCAGTCAAACCATTATAACCACATATATAATGCTGAGTCCTCCTTGGGGAAAAAAAATAAAACCTTCCCAGGTATGAACTCTACCTTCAAACATTCCAACATTTTAAAAAGTAAGTCACATACAGAGTTCAGGCCATGCAACAATGTCTTTTATTATGTATGGGTTTTTTAAATTATTTTTGCAATATCTCCATACACAGGCAAAAAAAAAAATTGTTTAGCATATTGGAACTTGCAAACCTGATCACTGCATAGAGAAGGCAAAATTATCCCTATAGCACACTTAACCAGGAGGCCAGTTCATCTGCCGACCTCCAAGAACATGGAGATGAACATGATAGACAGACTGGCCCCCATCTGAACCTTCATTCACCACCATTCGATAGCCCTTCTTCAGGCCCAGATCAGCAGCACATTTCTTGCCAACAATCATCAAATGCCCAAGAAGCTGGAAAAAAAAAAGAAAAGTTTCTCAAGCACCAGTAATTTATAGCTTTATAGTTTCTTGTCCTCATGTAACAAACTACCAAGTTGAAAATTTTACAAGCTACTAAATTGAAACAGATTTTGGGCAAGTATTTGGAAACATTTTTAATCCTAATATAATCCTATTAGTTATTTATTAATGACTAATTTCAATAAACAAATTACAGGCATAAATCTGCTCAATTAAAACAATTTTAAGATCATACTCCAAGTGGTAATTTACATTTTCTTAGCAAAGCAGACACCTTGCTTGCTTGTCATGGGGGCATATTATCAGTTGGGAAAGATTTGGTTATGCTGTGGTAACAAACCACCCAAAAACCTGGATTACATCAAAGATACATTTCTTGTGTTCACTCCATGTTGATCACAAGTTGACCAGGCTCTATATTCCAGATCTTTTTCACTTTGAAACCCAGGTTGATGGAACAGTCTCTATATGATCACAGGGGCAGAGGTTAGAGAGAATATGGCAGACCAGGTATTAACTTCTTTCAAAAGACATGTATCACTTCTGCTTGTACTCATTGGTCAAATTAAGTCATAAAACCAGGCCCAACATCAATGAGGCCAGAAGTATAATGCACCCCTACATAGAAGAGTGAGCAGTTATGAACAATTACATGATCTACCACAAAGAGCACTAAGAAAAATTTTAATTGAGGCCTGTACATCCTGGTAAAATCAAATTAATTTTCTTTCCTTTAATGGCATTAATAGAAGAGCTAATGAACTCTCTCCTATATGATACACTATTTCTTATTAAGGAAAAATGAGTCTCACCAACTAATCCTTGCTTAGAATCCTTTTTGTTTAAGAATTTGTGGTGATAGATGTTAACAAGACTTGCTGTCATAATTTTGTTGTATATACATAAATCAATATGTTGTATACCTAAATCTAATATAATGTCATATGTCAATTATATCTCAGTTTTTAAAATGACACTATTTATACATTGCATTGAAGCCCTAATGATTTTCTATTTTTCCTCAGTTTGCCCTTAGAAAAACAAAAATGTGACATAACCTTTAGGGCAATATTTTGTCTCCCAATTTAAAAAGCAAAAAAAATTTAATGATGTTAGTAAATGTACTTACACTTTCATCATCATCTTCTGCTGCAGAAATCTGGGATATATGTTTCTTGGGTATCACCAGAAAATGTGTTGGTGCTTGAGGGGAAATGTCATGGAAAGCAAGACACTGGAAAAAAAGGGGGAAACGAATCAAAGTTTCCACATATAGAATTACAGCCTAAATTTATCACTTTCACACTAACCCCATGGGAGAAACACTGGGGTTCCCCAGTGGTAGGAGATCAGAAGTGGACACAATACTTTTCAAGGAACTTTTCATGGAACTTACAGTCTAATGGGAAGACTAACTTTAAACACATAGAAGTATACTTAACCAAAGATTCAACATGTTATAAAACACAACAACAAAGATCCTACAAGTTACAAAGGAAAAGTAACAAGTGCAGTAAATGATTATCACAGAAAAAGCTAATTTTGATTGAGTGGTCAAGGGCAACCATTCTGAGGTAGCTACATTTTAACCAAGATCCAAANAGTTAAGAAGAGATTTGGGGGAGGATTAATTCACAAAATTCCTCATATTCTGTGCCAAAAGCAAAAAACTTCTAGTTTATTATGAATACATAATGAGTTACCAATTCTCGTCATTCATTTTGATAATTATGATACTTTTTTAATAGATTTTTCTACCCTCATCTGCCAAAAATGGGTCAGTGTGTGTGTGTGTGTGTGTGTGTGTGTGTGTGTGTGTGTGTGTAAAATTGTGACTTAATGATGGATAAAATGGAAGGATTTTGTTACAGAGAGTCACTCTGTAAGTGTGATGCATTGGTAAATTGAGGAACAGAGCATAGAAGACGGCTGAAGAAATAGCACCAGGTAGGCTGCAGTTATTTAACATTTTTGTTCCAATTAACATTTCAGACTGATGGTGCGTCTGCAGTGCTGATTATGGCCGAGGAAAAAGCTCTGGCCATGGGTTATAAGCCGAAGGCATATCTGAGGTAAAGTAAGAATTCAAGTAAGTTTCCTCTGGTTTCTTTACTTCAGTACAGAGCTCACCCTTCTGTTTTGTACCTAGGGATTTCATGTACGTGTCCCAGGATCCAAAAGATCAGCTTTTACTTGGGTAGGTAGCAGTGTATATTCTTGGATTATTCTAGAAAACATTGGTTACCCATGTTTATTACATAGATTTCAAAAGTATATAAAGCACTGAATTCATAATTGTTTTGTAAGTTGGGTTTTTAAAATAATAACCCTTTATGTTGTGTTATTGTTTTCTTTTCCTATGCTTTTCTACTACAGTTATCACATATATAAAACTTTATATCCTTTTTTGCATTAAGATGTCATAAGCATTTTTTTAATACTGCTACTTACTCTGCAACACAATCAGAATAGCTTTTTATAAAAGCCTCCTAAAGTTTAGATAGACTCCTCTCCCTTTCTCACAAGGCTGTACCCTCACTGGCCTCCATCGTGTCATTTAACTAGCCATGCTCCTTATGCTCTGCCGTTTGAGCTCTGTGTTCTTCTGGCTCTTCACATTATTAACTTGCCCTTCTCTTTTATTGTCTACTTGCTTATTATCTCTTTCTCTGAGTCTAGAATATCAACTGCAGAGGGCAGAGGCCATGTCTGTTCAGTTTACTGTTGTGTCAACAACACTTTGTTTGTACAGTAGAATCAGTGAATGAGTAGAGGACCTTCTAATAACTATGTAAAATTCAGTTTGGGGAATATGAAAGAGTTCTTTAGTTTAAAATGAAAGTTTTAATATCATATCACTGAATTTTTTCTTTTCAGACCAACATATGCTACTCCAAAAGTTCTGGAAAAGGCAGGATTAACAATGAATGATATTGATGCTTTTGAATTTCATGAAGCTTTCTCAGTAAGTCACTTTAAAGACACATATCAAAGGACTATAATCGTTTAATATGTGTGAAACAAGTAGAGCTTTATGTTTGAAGTACTGACTTACCACTACTGGGAGGAAATCCAGGGCTACACCCACAGTGTTGAAAAACATATCTTTTGAAGCTATCTCTTGAGGCCCTTCAGAAGTATCAGATTTTTTCTTTAGAAAATATTCACGGAAAACTGATTTAAAGATTTGCCTAGATCTAAAGTTAGACAAACTCATGCATGAAAGAAAGCTTTGAGGGATTTTACTACAAGAAGGTCCTTATTGATTTATTTTCCTTTCTAGGGTCAGATTTTGGCTAATTTGAAGGCCATGGATTCTGATTGGTTTGCACAAAACTACATGGGTAGAAAAGCCAAGGTAAGTTTCTGGTTAAAAATATGCTTGAGGGAAAAAAAGATAGGCTTGAGGGATTTTCCTGGCAGTCCAGTGGTTAAGGCTCCATGCTTCCATTGCATGGGGTGTGGGTTCTATCCCTGGTGGGGGAATTAAGATCCTGCATATCATACAATGTGGCCACTCCCGCCCCTGCAAAGCAAACCTTTGAATTTCATGTATTTATTTCTTAGTTGAAAAATAGCTTCTGGAAATTCTTTGGAAAAAATAAAAGCAAAAATTCAAATTGTCTTTTGTTCATCCACTCTGATGTCAAATGAAAAATAAACAGGGCCCTTGGCTTTCAGAATTGATTTGGAATTTCTTTTGTAGTAAAATAGTATATGGTGGGTCTTTAAGAAAGTTATTTCCCTCTATTGCTATTACTTCCTGTTACTCAGAGCCTGGCTTGATTTTTAATTCACCTTTTTGTTTGTGTTTATTTCTGTGGGAGCCAGGTTGGATCGCCTCCTTTGGAGAAGTTTAACAGCTGGGGTGGGTCACTGTCCCTGGGGCACCCGTTTGGAGCCACTGGCTGTCGTCTGGTCATGGCAGCTGCCAACAGGTTACGGAAGGAAGGAGGCCAGTATGGTCTAGTTGCCGCCTGTGCAGCTGGAGGGCAGGTAGGTCACAGAAGCTTAATAGGAGCTTCCAGAAAGTTATTTTCTTAGAAACAAACTCATCAAAGGATGTTTGATTTATCTTAATTCGTTTGAAACAGTCTTAGAGTGATTTTTCTGATGACACACAACTGGAAAAAAAAAGCCCATTTTTGAGGGCCAGGGAGTACAACTTCAATCCTGAGAGTACTTTGAATGAAAGAAACTATTTAAATCCAAATTTTTTCCCCCTAAAATAATGTTTACAGGTTTCATTTATAAAAGTTACATGTGCTCATTATGGAAATTATGGAAAATACAAAAAGTATGTAGAAAATAAGACTAGAATCACTTATAATCCCCTCATCAGATACTATCATTAATCATACTCTGATGTATTTTCTTCTTTAATAATAAAATTTTATTCATTTATTTAGTCGCCTTGAGCCCTTATCTATAAAATCTCTCCAAGAGGAAGACTGTCTTTCTTGAGAAGTGAATTGTACAATGGAGAATTAATTTACCTCTGGATAATGTATTGCTATTTAGCTGGGGAAAATTTTGTTTTCTACAGATTTTTTCTATCTGTTTTAACTTGTGTTACCAACAAAACTTCCTACCTGTAGCATTTCACTGTGGGACTACAATCCAAAGGAAGGTTGGCTATAACCTGTTGTTTTTTTTTTTAACCCTGCTGGAAACAGATTTGATTTTTCACCAGATAATAGAATCTATCTGTTGCTGACCAAGATGAATAAGATATGTAAAAGTATAAACATCTTGCATTTAAAAGCCTTTATTTGTGGTTTTTCCCCCGAGACTTTGAAAAAGCAAGGGGTCAGTTATTTTTAGGTTAGAATCTTTCAGACTTCATGACCAGAAGTATTTTCTAAACTGGGTAACTTCGTTTATGGAAAACCGTAGTTGGTCAGGACTGGAGCCCTCCTTCCTCTTTCTATGCCAAGACTCACTGGGGGAGGTAACTGGTGCACAGCGTTGCACATAGTGCGTAGTCCACACCAGTCACTGTCCTTTGGTTTTGAGTGTTTGTTCCCTAATTTTTTAATCTAGCACATAGAGGATTAGTAACCTAATACTAGATGGTTTTATAAATGAACAAAGAATAATATCCAATGTTATTACTTTCCTCTAGAAGTTTAAGTGTAGTGAGCAAGGAGATGATGCATTCTAGACACTAGATTCAACTTGGCATTGTTTCATCCAGAGCCAAGTGAGTGCTTTACAGACATGATTAGATCAGAGGAGGAATCCGTCATTGGATCTAGAGCAGGATTTCTCAGCTTTGGCAGTAGCAACAATTTGGGCTAGGTAATTCTTTTTTTTCTGGCAGGATTGTGCTGTGTGTTGTAGGGTGTTTAGCATGGTCTCTGTCCACTAGATAACAGTAGCAAACAAACCCCCTCATTACCCCCTCTCCCTGTCTCACCATATACACACAGTTGGGACAACCAAAAATATCTCCAGACATTGCTAAATGTCCTTTGGGGAGGGTGGGGAGCAAAATCACTGCAGTTGGGAATCACTGACATAGAATAGTATAATAGATTTGGAACATGAAAATAACACAGCTTAAATAAAACAGGAGAAGGAATATTCTAACTTATTATGTATCCTTCTAGGACAACCCCAAGTCCATCAGACCTTCCCACCCCTGTTCTTTTGTTTGCTTGTGCCTGTATCAAGGGTATTTAACAGTTTGTTTTGAACTACAGTGTATACTAGATTGAGGATAGAGACCACGTAGCAAAACCTTGTACCCACACAGCATTTAACTCGGTGCCTTATAAATAATAGTTCCTTAATAAATATTGTGGGGATTGAATTGAATCTAGAAGTAGGGAGATTAGTTAAACTGTTAAATGGATTGATAACAGTCCAGAAGAAAGAATGATTATGATTATCAGATAGGATTTAGACTCATGACATCGTAACATTTTAATACTAGAGTTAAACTAGGGAGGTAACTGTACTGTGCCTAGTGCTTGGGAAGGGATTTTCTACCTTTTGACTATTGTGGGACCTCAGCTCATCATCTCCACATGCATAGCATAGTAAAGAAGAGACCAGGCTTTGGAATCATCTGGTTTCAAGTCCTGACCCTGTTATTTGATAGCTTTCTGGATTGGGGTGAGTAATGTAACCTTTACATTTTTAAATAAAAAGACCCCATTTTTCTCATCTTTCTCACAAGAAAGAAAGCTGTTGTCAAATTCACTGTATCATGTTTATTTTTATACAGCTAAAAAAAGCCACTGTGGCTTATTTTAATAGCCACTTATGGAGCATCTACTAGAAATCAGACTCTACTAGGCAGACTTTGATACAAATGTGTATGCATGTATGTGTGTGTGTGGTGTATGTACACACACACATTGTATGTTATCGCTTAATTTAATGCTCACAAAAATACTTTGATGTGGACACCATGAGCCCCATTTTATAGAGGAAGTTGAGGTTCAGAGTGGCTGATAACTTTCCCAAGATCACACAGTGTTTGAATGGCAG
This sequence comes from Neotragus pygmaeus, assembly GCA_006410875.1. Classification (NCBI taxonomy): domain Eukaryota; kingdom Metazoa; phylum Chordata; class Mammalia; order Artiodactyla; family Bovidae; genus Neotragus; species Neotragus pygmaeus. The sequence continues at coordinate 1,840,160 of SJYV01045960.1, read as the reverse complement.
AGTCAGGATTGAGTTTCAAAGCCTGTACTTTTCCGTGGCTCTCTGCTGCCTCCATACTGGCTGGATTCATTGTCTTTCATTGCTCTAATTGGACTTCTTTTTTCTTTTACAGGGCCATGCTATGATAGTGGAAGCTTATCCAAAATAATAGATCCAGAAGAGGTGACCTGGAGTTTCTGTGCAGCACTCGGCCTAGGCAATGCCATTTCAATGCACTATTCAATGACATCTCTAGTTCCCAGCTCCTCTTAGGAAAGCAAAATTTGTGGCCTTTTGTTCAATACTTTGCAATTAAGCCTTTCCAGTGTTCTGAGCTTTCCAAGAATCACAGCTTACTACTCTTTCAGGGATTCCTTAGTTACCAGAATCTCTCACTGTGATAAGTTCAAGCAATTGTGTTTGGTCTCTATTTTCATTAAGGACTGAATGAGTGGCTGCAGTTTTGGAAAGAGACTAGGTGAGATTTGGGATCACCTTTGTAACATTTGCAAATTATAACCCATTCCTATTTGTGACCTAACGATAAACATTTTCTATAAAACACAAAACCAGTGTGCCTAAATTAACTTAATTATGGGGAAATAATTCAGAATCTAAGTATCACTGAAAATTTACAGTAAGTGTTTAGATGTATAAATACCTTGTTAAAAGTGTTGGTTTCTCAGTCATGTCCAACTCTGTGACCCCATGGACTGTAGCCTGCCAGGCTCCTCTGTCCATGGAATTCTCCAGGCAAGAATACTGGAGTGGGTTGCCATTCCCTTCTCCAGAGGATCTTCCTGATGCAGGGATCTAACCCACATCTCCTACACTGCATGCAAATTCTTTACCATCAGAGCCAACAGCAAAGCCCATGTTGGTTAACCTTAATAAAGTAGAAAAATTTGAGAACCATTTGTCTTGTTTTATTAGAGGTAAGAGGTGGTTCTCTTGTTTTAGGGACAGATTTTGCCTTGTACTGCTCATTTGTAACTTGTAACCATTTTGGTCCACCATGAGGCTGCTAGGAACATAAAGTCCTACTTTAGAATAGCACCATTTTTTCCCCATTGCCCATTTGAAGTAAATTTATTTTATTACTGTTTGGAGATGTTTCTGTTTGCCAGGTGTAAAGAAGTTTTAAAAATTTGGTCCACATACTAAAAATCTTCACAGTTTTTTGACAACCAAACTACATTGAATAACGTGTGCTCGTACCTTGAAGCAAAGTCTCAGCTGCAACCATTTATGTGAATGTTGTTTAGATGTTTGAAAGTTACTGGCAATCAGAATCATTCTCTAGTTCAGGGACAGTTGAGGCAAGGGAGCAAGTGCTAACCTCTTAAAAGGTTATTTGAGGATCCCAGCATCATTTCCCCATGATTTCATTCTACATAACGTGAATTTTTAATGCTGTAAATCAGTGTATTTACAAATCACTAGTATTTACTCTAGATAAGTGAAATATAAAAGGTTAAAAACTTTTTTCAATTTAGGGAAAAATACTGCTATTGGGTACTTTTTTTAAAACAAGACAGTAAAAGTGTTACCATAAAGGAGATGTATAAGTTGGCTTAAGATGAAATAAGATTTGTTCTTTATATGATAGAGCAGCAAGACAAGCCACAAGTGTGGTGAAGATACAGATACAACTTAACAAAGAATGTGCATATATATATATATATATATATCTTATAAAGATATATTACATGTGATAGAGATATCTCTTATATCTTTGTCATATACATAGGATAGATATCTTACAAAATATGTATGATAAAGATACATTTTACAGAGGATCTGGGATGTATACAGAATTCCTGTAAATGAGTAAGAAGAGAGATAGCATGGTAAAAACTGGCAAAAGATATTAACAGGTATTTTTTTTTAGAAAATAATACACAAATGGAGAATAAACATAAAAAGATGCTCATATGCTCATTAGTCATCAGGAAAAACCAAACTAAGATCATGATGAGGTATGCCTACTAGGCTGGCAAAAATAAACAGGACTGAGAACACTTAGTTTTAGTGAGAATGTGGACAACAGGGACTTTTTATACCTGCTGGTAAGAATGCAAATTGCTACAACCATTGTGGAAAACAGTATGGCATTATCTTGTACATTTGAATATGACACATGGCTTATAATCCAGCATGTCTGATCTTAGGTATATTTCCTGAAGAAACTTGCACACGAGTTATCAGGAGACATGTACAAGAGTTGATAGCAGCATTGCTCTTTAATAGGAAAATATTGTAAATAACATGTTCATCCACAGCAAAATTTCAAAAACAAGCAAAACTAAGTATACTCCTAGGATGCTTACATATGAGATGAAACTATTTTCCAAAACAAGAAAAAAATGAAGTCTTATTGAAGAATTCCAAATAATATGTGTAGACCCCATATTCCAGCAGGTGGAGCATGCCCTTCCTCAAGGTGAGTGTGGCCTGGACTTAGTGACTCAACTCCAAAAAATAAAGTCTGAAGATGGAAAACCAGGCAACCTTACAGTGGAGAAACCTGGCAGACACTAGCTTAACTAAGAGCCCAGGGTTATCATCATAGTTCTGGCAGGTGGATATCACAGATCTGATGGTATGATGTAATCAAAAGGGCCTTTCTCCTTAGTGGTATTCTTTCCGAGTACCTATAACCTAGTTGAATCTTTAGACAACATCAGACTAAATTGAGGGACATTCTACAAAATTCTCCCGGCCCACCAACAGCAGTTCCTTCAAAACAATGGTTTTTCAGGATGATTAAAATTTTGATTGTGTGAAAAGGAATATTCAGAGTGAACTGAGTCAAGGGTTGGTGGTGGTAACACCTCCACCTTTCTGGGAAAGCAATAGGAGATGCTGTCCACATCTGAGGCCTCCACCTTCTTCAGCCCATCTAGAAACGTCCACTCGAAGAAGTCTGTTTTCTGCCATTGGGTTGGGACAGGTATATGAAGAGTTTTCCTTTTAGGGCTTTGCTAGAAAGCCTTTTGCACACTCAGCCTCACCACATGCTATGCATGCTGCCCCTAAGAACGCTTCATTTTCACCTGGCATCTTCTTGCTTTGCTGTGTTCTGAGATGCAGGTTTCATTTGTGGCCTAGGAAGGGGTGAATTGAAGTCACTCAGTCATGTCCAACTCTTTGCAGCTCCATGGACTGTAGCCTACCAGCCTGGGATTTTCCAGGCAAAGGTACTGGAGTGGGTTGCCATTTCCTCCAGGGGATCTTCCCAACCCAGGGGTCAAACCCAGGTCTCCCACATTGCAGGCAGATGCTTTACCATCTGAGCCACCAGGGAAGCCTGAAGGGGTGGAGAGGCCCAATTGCAGAGCGATTATTATTGCCATCTCTCCTTTGATGGATTGTATCCATTTCTACATTTTCACTTGCCTTCCTGCCTGGGCAGCAGAAATCCTAGGAACTTTGCTCCCAGCTGCAGTGACTCCCATGCATACCTATCCTACTTTTCAAATGCCAACTGGAGGCAGATTTTCAGAGAGGGGGAACAAGGGACAATCCAGAGTTACCAGGAGTCCAGGATACAATCAGGAGCCTGGGAACCTGAATCTGTCCCCTGTCTGGGCTGCTTTCTCCGCTGTTGGAGAGCTGGCCCTAAATCCCCAGTCTTCTCTTGGATTCTAGCTGTGCCTGTCTCCTCCAAAGGCTGCGGAATATCTACTTCTGACCTGCTCTCAGGGGTCAAAGTAAAACTTGAAGCCAGCAACTCACCAAGGAGGCAGTGGATCTGGGGGGTTGGCTGCAGCAGAAGCGTTTGCGTAAAGCCTCTTGGACCTGCAGGAGAGGTGAATGCTGTTATGTACGGCCTTCCAGTGCAAGTCAGGCATGGGGAGACGAGCAGACTCACCTTCTTGTCCATGAGGCAACCAAACAGTAAGATGAAGACACCCTGAAAAGAGGGATATGGGGATCTGTTAGTCAAGGAGGAAGGAATCAACTGAAATCAACTCATTGCCCTTCCCCTTTTTCAACCTCTGTCCTTTCACCTAATTCCCATCCTGAGGCTTCCCATTTCAGTTCTGAGCATTAACATCACTTGATGCATAGGATCCATTTCAGATGCTTTTCTTACTATTACGAGGAAGATGAATATCAAAAGATAGGGTATTGGCAATTCCCTGACTTCAATAGCAATTTCAGATATTTTACAGATAAGAGAACCAAAGCTCAAAAAATTCTGTCCAAAGTTACCTAGCAGTCCGTGGAGTAACTGGGATACAGACTTAACCCTTTTAAAATTCCGGCACCTGTGTTTTTCTGCTCCACTGTGATACCTCCTTGAGAAAGGACTGGCAGTGACCTAGGCTGTCTTAACAGGGCAAAGAGCATGGCTGCCACCGTGTCACCCACCTGGGAGGCGTTGAGAACTGTGAAGAGGTAGTGAGGGACTATGGAGACTTCCTCTAGCAGAGTGGCCAGCCCCAGCCCCCAGGTGAGGCCGAAGATAGGTGTAAGAATGAGCAGAGCTTTGATCACCCCCAAGAGGGCTTGGCGCTTCTCCACCTGGGGTCCCTCTGACAGCGAGGGTCTCAGCAGCTTCAGCACAGCCATGGTGAGTACCAGCCCATTCACGCCCACGATGGCCAGCACTGGACCCACGAAGGTGTAGAGTGCTCCTCCCTTCTTGTCCAGCCAGCATGCCCCCTTGCTCAAGTATTGCCCTCGGGGTAAGTAGAGGCCTAGGGTGATACGTGCTAAACCCATCGGGCACAGGTAGCCAAGAAGCACCATCAGGGAGAGTACTCGGAGCTTGGACAGCTGATGGAAGACAAAGAGAAGCTGGTGGGCCAACATCAGGGCCTGAGCCAGCATCCAGAAGAAGGTGGCCAGGTAGAGGAAGTGACAGAGGAAGGCAGCAGCCAGGCAGAGCGGGCTGCGGGGCCCCGCAGGGAGGAGTGGAGCTCCTAGGAAGCAGGCGTTTGCGGACAGCAGGCAGAGGACCATGTTGAGCAGGGCCGAGTGGCGTAGGTAGGCAACCTTGTTCCGCACCACAAACCTCCACACCAGCCTGTACACGCCCAGGCACAGGAGCAGTGCTAGAATGGAGGCTCCCAAGCCCACTTGACTCAGCAGCTCCAGGGTGGGGTTGTTTGGAACCGTGTGTCCAGACATGAGGATGGAGAAGGCAGTGAGGTGCTGGCAGATACACTGAGTGGTGGGGCTGGCACTGGCTGCCTGCACCTGGCACCCTGCATCAGACCAGCCTCCCTTGCCCTGGAAGAGATCATGGTCCCAGAAGACACAGTGGGGACTGCCATCTGTGTCTCCAAAGTCCATGATGACCTCTCCCTCCTTGAAGACCTGGCCACCTGCCATGATGGAGATGGCGAGGACCAGACCAGGAGTGGCATAGAGGGAGTTCCCCAGCCCTTGACCATAGTTTGAGGGAAGAAGGCGGTCCAGTTCCTGCAGCACCAGGCTAGTAATACTGACGTTGGTTCCATTATGGCGCAGGGTCGCCAGTGAGTGCCTGGGAATCCATGCCTGCAGCGGGGGCTGAGTAGGGAAGGAGACTCTGTAGTTAGCTTGAAATGCGGGCTCGAGGAGCTGGCTCTGCAGCTGCACGTTGGGCAAGACGAAGGAGAAAGGCTGGTCCTGTGGGCACAGGCTGTGTGCCAGGGTCTCCACTGCCAGCAGGAGACTGGAGCCCACCGAGGGCACTTGCCTCTGGGCTAGGGTCCACAGAGAGCTGGAGTTCATGCCAAGGACCTTGTCTGTGGTTTTCAGGACAGCCTGCAGCACCCAACAGAGAGATGAGGCCTGGCTGCCAGAGCCCACAGCATTGAGCTGGGGCGCTGGAAACCACAGACCCCAAACCCATCCTTTCAAGTCTAGCTCAGGACCCAAGGATGGGGAGAAAGAGGGAGAGGAAGACAGGCCTGTGAAGAGAGCCTTTCTAATCGGGAAGGGTAGGTGGTTGTTCAACCAACTGCTGGGGTGCCTTTAATATGTGGCTCCTGAGGAACACCCCACCCCTCTATATGACAACCCTCCTCCCCCTTCTATCCCTCGGGGCCTCTAATGTCCTAAGGGGGCCCCTCCAGGTCTGTAAATCTAGGAGTGGTGCCCAGTGGTAGAGGGCACATGCTCTGAAGTAGAGGAATGCCTGCATGTCTGCAGCCACAGGTGATGCGTGTTCCAGACATGAAGGGTGTGCCGGGTCATTGTCCCTGATTATTCCTTTGGCTGCAGCTTAGGGGTCACCACCCGGTGCCTGTTCTGAGAGCTGGTTTACGTGGGTCCCACAAAACCAAGTGCGTTTGAGTATCTTCATGCAGGTACCTTGTGTGTGGGCCTGGGGGAATTCAGATCAAGTCCACATGTCTGCACACACACGAACATCTCTGAACTCCTGTCTCCACAGCCCTTCCTGTTTTCCCCAGCTCCCATGTGTTCCCAGCATGGCCTCCACACTCCATGGCCTTGGCATATGCAGGAGGAGAAAGGGACCAGGAGAGCAGACACTTGGACTCTAGAAAGGTCTGGCATCTGAGAGCCCATGGCGATGTCAGAGGGACAGAAATGCCCGGGAGAAGAGCTTCCTGCCCATACTACCCAGCTGGCCCCTGCTGTGATTCAGAGATCTCACCTCCAGGGCGCTGCAGTTGAGCTGTGTTCCGGTGTCTGCCACCACCTTGGCCAGGACGGTCATGGTGCCCACCAGAGCCAGTAAGTCGGAGAGGGAGGTCACTGCCTCTACCTGCTCCTGCAGCTGAGCCAGGATCTGTGACACCTCTTCCTCAGGCCAGCCCTGGCCTGCCTGTAACAGCTTGAGACAGATAAGACAGCAGGAGGGGAGTGGGTGAGCCGTTAAGAAGGAGAGGCCACCTCCTTCCTGGCCCAGCACCTCCTTTCTTTCTCCTCATACCCCATCCCAGGGGAGCAGGAAGCAGAGAGGGAAACAAGCCATGTGGGAGGAATTCACACCAAGGTTTGTGGAGCAGATACCCGAGGGCATGAAGGTTTGGGACTACACCAACACTGGGCAGTAGGGTCTCAACAACAGCTACTTCCTGGCTCTGCCAGGGCTCCAGTTCAGAGAAGCTGAATAACCTTCCTGCTGGGCCTCGGGGGGAAAGGACTCTAAAGCTGGGTCCTGAGTGAGGAAGGGATAGATCATGGAGGATGGGGCACATGGGCAGCAGGGTCAGAAGCTTTACCTGGGCTCTGAGGAGCAGAGCCAGGAGCCCCGTGTCTGTGCAGTTGCTGTGGATGGGTCCCCAGACCCCATCAGGCCCACAGGGCCTCTTTTACCTGGGCTCTGAGGAGCAGAGCCAGGAGCCCCGTGTCTGTGCAGTTGCTGTGGATGGGTCCCCAGACCCCATCAGGCCCACAGGGCCTCTTTACCGTGCCTGTCCTGTCCCCGGGACACGGGGCCTGTGCCACATGGCCAGCCTTTGTGACGTTCCAGGCAACAGTTGAAGAGTCCTCAGGGCAGGTGGTGTCTCCATCTGAAAATGACATCAGGGAGGGCTTAGCAGCGCATTTAAGCCCAAGCCTTTCCTTGAGCAGAAACCCCTGCAGGCTTTGGAGTCTGGTTGTGTTTCCCAGCTCAGGGAGACACCCAGGGGGAACTCCCAGGGTGGGCAGTGAGAGGACGGCCGGCCGGATCCCAGGCCCCACGTACCCTGGATGATGATGACAGAAGCGGTGACCCTGAGAGGGCTCAGACCCGGGCTCTGCAGCTCACAGATGTACGTGGTGTTGGCTGTAGGGCAGTGCTGAACAGCCAGCATGAAGCACTGGGAGGCCAGCGTGTTGAATACGGAGGCTGAGGGGGACACGAGAAGGGAATGGTCTCCGGACCAGGGACACGCCTAGACCCCTTAGGGTCTTTCTAGCAATTTCAGAAGCAGATGAAACAGTGGAGAAAAGCTGAGTGGTATGTGGGCAGCAGACTACTGCAGGCTGAGCTAAGATTTGGGGCCGGGAGACCCTGGTGGTGTATCGGGGGTGTCTTATAAGCTCCAGGCCCTGAAGCTGCAGTGGACTCATTTGTAAAATGGGACCATCGTCAGAGGAAGCTTGCACAGTAGCATTGGGTGGGTTCCAGGAGATCGTGTGGATGACAGCATGATGTGAAAGTTGTCTACACACATGTGGTTATTGTTGAACAGACCTGGGGTCAAAAGAGCATTGTTTTGGAGTTCCAGTATTGGACCTGGAACTCCCAGGTTGAACTGCAGCTTGTTTCCTGGGAGCTGAAGCCCCAGCTGCCTGGAGGCAACTAGCTGCCCCTTCTCCCTGGACCCCCGAGACAGTCGGCCCCTTTCCATACCTTGGCTGCCCTCTCTGGGGCTCCAGGAAGCCGTGTAGCCCAGATGTGCGCCGGGGATGCAGCAGCTCAACTGGAAGCCGGGGGAGGTGGCACAGGAGACGGAGAGCTGGTCTGGGAGCCCAGTCACATCTGTTGCCTGCAGGGGCACCCTCACCATCTGGTGCAGCTCCCACCTGAATCCCTGGGCCTTGAAGCGGCATATGTACTCACCTGAAGACACACGGCTGCTGCACCTCCCAGCTGCTCAGCCCCGACCTGTACTGCAGGGTCCCTCCTGCCTCCTCAGCCACTCCCTAGGTCTGCCCTCTCGATCCAGTCTGAGCTAAACGCTAGCAGGAAAGATCCCTGTCTCATGGACTGCTAGGAGGAAGAGGAGATCCTGACGCTTTGTCATGAGTCTGTTGCTGTGCATCCTAAGATGAACCTCCCTGTCTCCAAGAGATGCTCTTCCTGCACCACCCGCTGCCATCTCAGCATCACGAAGAAAAGCCCGCATCTGTCCTCAGGTGAAATTGAGACCACACTTTTGGTGTTTTCTCATCAAAATTCTTCACATCCATGGGCCTCTTAGCCTTTGTTTCCCCAGAATGAATAAATGGACAGAAGGAAAATGAGGAGGAAAGACGAGAAGGAAGGAGAAGAGAGGGAGGAGGAGGAGGAGACGGAGGGGAGTAGAGGAAGAGGAGGGAAGAAAGAAGGGGAGGAGCGAGAAGGCAGGAGAGGAGGAGGGAGCAACAGGCGGGCTACCTGCCCATCTATGGGAGATGTTGACGATGCTGAGGACAGTCTGGCCCTGGCTGGAGGTCAAGGACACACAGGTCCCTGCCTGCAGGAGGACGGGGCTGGGGCTTCCTGTGGGCCACAGGAACCAGTTCAGGTCGGTGGTCTCCTGGTTCATGAGGAGGGTCAGGTTCAGCGTGTTGCCAGGCATTTGCAGCCAGGAGTCAAGGCTCAGGGTCACGGGGACTGCAGGAGGCAGGAGACAGGACCCCCAGAACAGGAACTTGTGGCCCTGGAGCCTCGCCCTCCTCCCCCATTTTCTGAAGCCCGTCTCTCCTCACTCCTTCCCCACCCAACACTAATTGTCCTGTTTTGTCCCGGGAGGAGTGTGGCTGCTGCAGTCCAGCCTGGAAGACCCTATCTGTCAGCAGGAACCACACAGGGAAGCTTTTTGACCGAGGACTTCCACCTCCACCAGAAAGGAAACTTTCCTTGTCCACCTGTCTCCAGAGCCCTGTGGTTGGTTAGTCTCACTATTCCTGTCCCAGGCACGGGGCCTGGGATCTGCTGTGATACCTGGCATTTTCTCTCACCCAGAGGAGCTGCTGGGCTCCAGCTGGCAGAGATACAGCCGCCAGAGAGGAAAAAACACAGAGGGTTTTGTTCACTCGGGGCTGTTGGTTTCCAAGTTCCCAGCCCTCCTCACCAGGTGGCAGCAGCTGGCAGTACCCGGCTTCAGTAGGGCTCAGGACAAGACAGCCACACGGCCGGTGCCCGATGGGGGTCCGACAGGGCTGGTGGCAGCGGCAGACGCTGGCGTTCCACTGGTACCCAGAGAGGCAGGCACAGTCGCTGTGCCCGTCATGGGTGACATTGCACTCTGTGACAGAAGGAAGGGAAATGAGAAGTGAGCAGGGTGTCCGGGAAAGCTCAATGCCTGCTGTCTGCGAGGCCCTAGGCTGGGTTTCTGGAACAATCCAGAAACAATCAGACAATCCAATCCAGACCATCCAAAGTCACTGCTTTCCCAGCCAGGGTTCAAAGCAGCAGAGCACGCTGGGCAAAGGCATCCGAGGTGAGAGCGGAGAAGCCCCGGCTCAGCATCATCTGCCCCTTGGGCCTCTGCCAAAGTTTAGAAGATGGGGACATGGAGCAGGAAGGGAAGGTCTGTCTGATGGGAGGTGGGAAAGAAGCTGGGCATACAGACCCTCCAAGAAACAGGGAGGGGCTCCTCGTAGTATCTCAGACCAGGGTGTTGTGGAAGGGCTGGGCTCTCACACCCTGAGCCCCCCTCCCATCTGAGCAGCTAAGAGCCACTGAAAGGCCGGGGGTCAGGAGAGGTTCTTCCCCACCTGTTGTGAGGTTGAGGCCAGTGAGAGTCAGTGGGGCTGAGGAAGCCGAGGCAGCCGGGACAGTCAGTGGCTGGGAGAGTGCTGCTGGCCAGGGCTCATCGGAGAAGTCCAGCTGTACATAGACGGAGACTAGGACCAGTTCTGCAGGAGAGGGGAGAGCTGGAGGGAAAGGAGCAGCTGCTGAGGACCTGACACTAGCTGTCCCCTCCAGGAACCCGAAGGTATCCCACCTTCCTCCTCCCACAGCCCATGCAGACAGGTCCACACAGACAGGACCCAGAAAGGTGGTCTCCGCTCACCCATCACACATGCCGCTTCATGTCACCCTCCCAACAACCCCCCTTACACAGGTGAGACTCTCCAGGAGGAAAAGGTTTTGTCAAGACCTCACAGCTAGAGAGCTGCCTTGACACCTGTGACCAGTGCCAGACCCGGTCTCTCCCTGACCCGCACTGCCCTCCCCCTCTTTCTTTCTGCCTTGTTCCCTGCTCCCCACCCTCCCATTCATCCACTCACCACCTGCTCCACTTTCGGGGTCCAGCTGTGGCCCTGATCCCCCTCGAGCCTGACTCTGTCCCTGGAACAGAGCACAGGGAGACTCTGAGGAAAGCTGAACCCTGCCTTTCTCTAGGGACACCTTCTTCTCTAAGCCACTGGCGGGGGTGGGGGGCTGGGGAGGTGGCAGCCTGGCTAATCTGTGACGTGGTCTCTCGGAAGCTCCTCTTGTTGACTGGAATCAAGCAGGCAGAGCAGGAGGGGAAAGCCAGCTTCTGGTAGGAGGTGCCTGACTGCAGCCCCAGGGATCCCTCCCAGGCCGGCAAGGCCTGCCTGAACCCAGGAACCACGCACACCCTGGAGAGTCAACAAGCTTTGCTTAATTCCTTCCTGAATGCACCCATCCCTGGATCTGTGAGTGTGTGTGTGTGCACTAAGTCCCTCCACGACTTATTGTGACCCCATGGACTGTAGCCCTCCAGGCTCCTTTGTCTATGAGGATTCTCCAGGCAAGAATACTGGAGTGGGTTGCTGTGCAATCCAACCCAGGGATTGAACCCAGGTCTCCCGCATTGCAGGCGGATTCTTTATCAGCTGAGCCACCAGGGAAGCCCAAGAATATTGGAGTGGAGTGGGTAGCCTATTCCTTCTCCAGAGGATCTTTCGTACCCAGGAATTGAACCAGGGTCTCCTGCATTGCAGGCAGATTCTTTACCAACTGAGCTATCAGGGAAGCTTGGGAATTATTCCCTCCATAGCAATTGCCATGAGGGTGAGCAGAAGCATTACCTAGGTCTCTGGTGCGTGTAAATGTTTCCTCACCCACACCTTCCTCTCTCAAAATTGCATGTGTGTGAGGAGGTCAGTCTAGAAACAGATATGCTCTAGATGAGTATGTGGCTAGAGACAGATAGATATCCACCTGGGAGAACACACCAATCATAAAGTGCCAGACTAGCCACTGCTGACTTTCCTCAGATTCTCTCCTCCTCTATGCCAATGGTTCCCAAATTTGCCAAGTTTTTATTTTCATTTTTAAGTGGCAAGCTTGGCTGGGAAGCGCCTTTACCTAAATTGCAGCAGGCATCACTGGTGTTCACAGGAATTCAAATAAAGAAACAAAAGCTATCCTCACACTCTGAAAAATTAGGCTGAAGTCTCATAAAAAAACCATCCCCTTTAAAAATATATGTTACAGGGACTTCCCTGGTGGTCCAGTAGGTAAGACTCTGTGCTCCCAGTTCTGGGAACCTGGGTTCAACCCTTGGTCAGGGAACTGGATCCCACATGCCACAACTAAGACCCAGCTCAGGCAAATTAATAATTTTTTTTTTTTTTAAAGCATGACTTCCTCTCCCTCCAGCCCTCTCCCATCCACCCATCCATTCATCCTACACCGTGCTGCCTCTCACACCCAGAGGCCCCTACTGTCATCTCTGCAGACCTTCTCATGGTCCTCACCCAGGCTTACTCACAGGCTGGGATGCTCGGGCAGCTGGTGGCTCCACCAGAGGGAGAGTCATGGCCAGGAGCAGCACAGGGGCAGCTGAGCAGACCATGGCTCAGTGAAGCTGTCTCAAGAGCCCACCTGCTGCCGCATGATGCAAATGTCCTCCGAGGAGAGCGGACAGGGCTGTGCACAGATGGAATGGGAGAGAAGAGAGGAAGGGAGCCAGGCTGAGTTTACAGAGGAAGTGTTACAGCCCATGCTACAGTCAAATGGGCAGCCAGGTCACTGTGGGGCCCCCTGGAGCTCACAGGCTCCAGCGAGAGTGGTCTGACCAGGTTCCCTGCTGGAGTCTGGGCGCAGGACTCAGTGAGCAGGAGGGGAGCTGGGGGCTCTAGGTCACAACACCAGCCTTGTGTCCATCAGCCAGGTTCCATCACATCTCCAAGGGGCTGGAAAATCTGGATTTTTCTGCAGGTTCCAGGAAGCTGGGTCATTGATCAAAAAGGCAAGATTAGAAAAGACAAACATCAGAGCTGATGGCTATGCTGAAATAATTTCTAGATAGACTGGACTCTTAAATGTTACAAAGAATCTGGGGAAGGTACCTGGAGAAATTATCGAGGAGTTTCATAAAATAATTTCATAGTGAGGAAGGCTTTTCTAAGTGTGACACGAAACCCAGAAGCCAGAGAGGAAATAATAAATTAGAAAGTATACAAAGTTTTAAATTTGGGATGAAAAGACTTGGGATAAAAAAGCAAAAGGTAACATATTTATAAGACTATGATTGTAAGGCTAATCTTTTAAAAATGTTGTCTATTTACTTATTTATTCTCGGCTGCACTAGGTTCACTGTTGCTGCACTAGGTTCACTGTAGCTGCAGCAAGTAGGGACTACTCTTCATTGTGGTGCATTGGTTTAGTTGCCCCCTCCCCGTGACATGTGGAATCTTTTCAGACCAGGGATCGAACCCATGTCCCCTGTGTTTGCAGGAGGATTCTTAACCATTGGACCACTAGGGAAGATCAAGAGCTAATCTTAACATAAAAAATTTTTATCTTACACATCAGTAAGAAAACGGGCAAAAAAATCAAAGAAATATCAATAGTTTGATAAACATATAAAAACACCCAATTTAAGATATAAGACATGCAAATTGAAATAGAATATTCTTTTTCACTCACTAATTATCAAAAGGTGAGACACTGGCTATCATAAGTGTTAAAAAAAGTGTACTTGTACAAAAATATGTGTATAAGGATGGAGATCAAACTAGTCAATCCTAAAGGAAATTAATCCTGAATATTCATTGGAAGGACTGATGCTGAAGCTGATGCTCCAATACTTTGGATACCTGATACAAAGAGCTGACTAATTAGAAAAGACCCTGATACTAGGAAAGATTGAGGGCAGGAGAAGGGAACGACAGAGGATGAGATGGTTGGATGGCGTCACCGACTCAATGGACATGAGTTTGAGCAAGCTCCAGGAGTTGGTGATGGACAAGGAGGCCTGGCATGCTGCAGTTCATGGGGTCGGAAAGAGTCAGATATGACTTAGCAACTGAACAGCAACAAGGATGTTCAAGGCAGAGCTGTTTGTGATAGCAAATGAGCTAAACAACCCAAATGCCCAAAAAGGATGGGTTAGGTAAGTTATGGCATTTCCAAATAGAACATTGTTATGGGGAAAAAAGTAAAGTAGCTCTGTTTGGAGTGAACCATGATATATATGGTGAAATTTAAACTGTATGTTATGCTCTCCTTTAGGTAAAAAAAGGAATCCATATTAGATACTTGTGCATTTTATACTTGGAATATTTCTGGAAGAATACATTAGAAAGTTAACAATAATTGTTGCCTCTTGAAAACGAGATTAGGAGTCTGAATTGTTCTCTGTGCTGTTTGATATACATATTTTCTAACTTTAGGCATGTTCTTTTTTAATTATAGAAAAAGAAAGAGCTGAGACTTCCCAGGGGTTAAGACTCTATGCTTCCAATGCTGGGGGTGCAGGTTTGATATTTGGTGGGGGAGCTAAGATCTCATATGCTGTGCAGTGTGGCCAAAAAAAAGAAAAAAAAAAAGAACTGATTTACACACACAGAACACCTGGGGTGGAAATCTAGACTCAATACATTTCTACTTTCTCCACCACCCCATGTTAAAATCATTGCTGAAAAAACAGCAAACACACAGAGAAAAATACATTCATGGGAGCAAAGACTTCGTAAATAGTTGATTTCAGAAAACATGATAATGAAGAAGAATCAGATCTGAGAACCAGAGAGACAAGACACAGGTACTTGGGGTGGGACACTGTTAGCATGCTGGCAAGTGTCTCCTGCAGCCGCAGGTGGTCTCAGATGGACACCAACAGCATCTACTATTGCTGCTAAAGGGGGTCAGCCAGAAAACTGAGTGGACCCGGGCAGTGCTCACCAGGGGCTCTTGAGGACAGGACGACAGAAGAGAGAGGTGGAATTGAGATGCGTGGAGGTGAGCTGCTTCCATGCTGGGTGGACACTGAGCAGCGGGTTTCCAGTTAGGAGAGGCAAGGACCTATCACTTGGACAGAAGATGCTCTATCTAGAAGCAGAAACATCAAAGGAAGAAGTGACTCAGAGAACATTAGGAAGTCAGTGGAGGGGACTTTCCTGGTGGTCTAGTGGCTAAGACTCCAGGCACCCAATGCAGGGGGCCCAGGTTCCATCGCTGGTCAGGGAATTACGATCCCACAAGCTACAACTAAGCCCGAGAATGGTAACTAAAGAAGCTTGTGTGCCACAAAAAGACCCAGCACTTGCCAAAATAAATGATAACAATTAGTAATTTTTTTTTTAGAGAAAGTCAATAGAGGTGGAGCTGGAGAGATCCCTAAGGATTCAACCCCCCAAAACAGAATTTTTCCTAATTGGTACTCAATCCATCTTAATCCGTTTGAGTTCATGATGAGAAATGAGTATAACAAGGGGAATAACATATTCCTGGGTCCATGAAAGTTGAGGTGTCCAAAGTGTGTAAAATTACGAATAGAACTAAGGAAGTGAGAATATTGCCATAATTACGGGTCTATGAAAGTGTTCCGTACAAATCGTATAACTCCCATTTAATGAAACAAGCTATATTTTCAATGTCATAGGAGTACATAAAATTTAAAAGAACTCTGTTGTGAATTCATTCATTCATCTATTCATTAAATGAATATTTATTAAGCACTGGTGTCTGATGCTATGCTAGGTCTTAGACATTCGGTGGTATTGTAGACTAAATGCATCTTGGTGCATTTACCAAAATAAGGGTTAGGCACAAAGACTGTGACAGTTATTATGGAATATAGTTTTTTTTTTTGGTTGCTACCAAGGCTTGGCCAGTATCAGGGCATGTCAGAGGATGGTGTGCAGAGAGGAGGGGGAAATGCACAGCTGTTTACCCAGTTGGAAACCTTGATGCAGTACAGTTTCAGTAATAGCTAATTAGCTAATTCTTGACTGAAACAGAAAAGTCCAATACAGAAAGAACATGTTTAAAATTGCTTGACGCCATATAATGTACGATCTATGAAATATATGACAATAAAAAGTATTTTAACAAAACGGCACATGCTGTATATGTCTTCATAAAAACTAAGGATATTTCTGACATCAGAAAAATTTAAGGGGGATGTGTGTGTGTGTGAATAAACATACGGGGAGGACTAGGACATTGGAATGAAGCAGACTTTTTCTTTTAAAGGCAAAAAAATTTCAAATCCTCTAAGGCAGGAGCCTATGGATTGAAAAAAAGTATTTATTTATTATTTTTGGCGTCTCTGGGTCTTTGCTGTGGTGCATGGGCTCTTGTCGCTGCACGTGGGCTTTCTCTAGTTGCAGTGAGCAGGCTTCTTATTGAGGTGGCTTTTCTTGTTGCAGAGCATGGGCTCTATCTAGAGCATATGGACTTAGTAGTTGTGGCTCACAGGCTTAGTTGCTTGGCAATGTGTGGGATCTTAGTTCCCAGACAAGGGGTCGAACCTGCCCCTGCATTGGCAGATGGATTCTTAACCACTGGACCACAAGAGAAGCCCTGGAGCCTGTTGATTTTAATGTACAATTCAGGCTATCAAAAATGGTAATAAGTTTAAGTATCTATTAAGCACACACCCTATCTATTTAGATTCCTCTATGAAAATCATTTTATAACATGGAGATATAGATGACCTCCCTAAGCATGAAATGAAATCCTAAAACCACATAGGACAGGATGACCAATTTGAATATGAAAAATGAGATGGTTTATACAAATCACAGAAGGCTACAAGATGGTAATATTACTCCATGAAAGAAGAACAATTTTCTCTGAGGGAACATCTACATGCTAAAGTTTGCAAAGAGGTAACGAATGGAAAAGCAGACATAGGAGTCAGATAGCTGGAGACCAAAATTAGCTTCATTACTGGAAAAGCTGAATGAGAGAGAGAGGGTGGTTTGGTTGTGAGCCAGAAGCGCTTCCCAGTCATCCTCCTTGAACTGAATCTACTTCCCCAGTCACTGGCATAGCTGGGCATCTCCAGGTCTCCCTTGTGGAGATGGGGGAGCTGAGAGTAGGTCTGGAGGACTTGCCACTTCAGAAGAGGGAGGTCTCAGAGCTTATTCTCCACTTCTTAGCCATCAGATAGGTCACTGTTCGCTTGGGGAAATGGGAGAGGAAAGAGAGGCTATATCCTTATGGGGCATGGAAGTTCCCTCTCTTCTGTGGAAATGGGAGAAGAAAGGAATAGCATTCTGCACCAATACCATCCAGTACTGATTATAACAAGATTGATTTCAATATTTTAGTCAGAGAAAACTGAAAAACTTCATTTAACTCGTGTCAAAATATACACATAAGAGGATTTTATAAAGTCAACAAACCTAGAGAATATTTTTGAATACTTTGTTAGAAGCCCTAGAGAAATGTGTGCCAAGAACAAAAATTAGCAGGTACTTTGAGTGAAAACCTGTTGTTTCTGCTTTATTCTACATATTTTCTGAACCAATTTGTAGAGAGTGTCCTTCACCGTTATTCACAGGTTTGCTACAGAAGTGGTCATTTTATACAAGGTCATGCTGCTCCCCTGCCAACAGTAGAGTCCTTGTTACACATCTAACACCAACAACTTCTCTCTTCCAGTGTAACTGGATGTGGGACCTTAGGGAGAGCCTGAGGTTCTAACCTGCAATGGAAGTGGGAGTCTTAACCACTGGACTACCAGGAAAGTTCCCCTCAAGATATTTTTACAATAGTGGCCTTTAAAAAATAATTCCAACATCTGTGTCATCACTGATGTCTATTGATTGCCTTTTCCCATGTGAATTGAGATTTCCTGACTCTTCATATGCCATGTAAGTTTGGATTGTATCCTCGACATTTGAATATTATATGACTCTGGATCTTATTTAAATCCTATGGAAAATACTGATATTTTTATTTTAGCAAGCGATTGACCTAGTTTGGTTCAGGTCACAAGTTCTGACCCATCTACTGTGAATTGTATTTTCAACATCGGTTACCTTTTCAAAGACTTTGTGATACTATTCAGATCTACTGCATATGTGTGCCACCCAGCGACCAGTCTGGGACCTGGGTGAAGGTCTATGTCTTAGTGCAATTCTCAAAGTCTGTGGTATGCTCTTTAGGGTCAAGTATATGGATGTACACCTGGGAGAAACTCCCAGGACTTCATAAAACTCTAGGAGTCATCTTCCTGAATTTCTTTTCTCTCAAGTTACTCCAGTTTCCTTGAAATAATACTCTTGTCAAAGTAGCGTGACCATAGCCCACTTATATCTACCTTTATTACACATGTTTTTAAATACTTCTTGCACCCTACTCCAGTACTCTTGTCTGGAAAATTCCATGGATGGAGGAGCCTGGTAGGCTGTAGTCCATGGGGTCGCTAAGAGTCAGACACGACTAAGTGACTTCCCTTTCACTTTTATGCCTTGGAGAGGGAAATGGCAACCCACTCCAGTTTTCTTGCCTGGAGAATCCCAGGGATGGGGGAGCCTGGTGGACTTCCATCTGTGGGGTTGCACAGAGTTGGACACGACTGAAGCGACTTAGCAGTAGCACAGTAAATGAATTAGAGAATGGTAACCACATCCGTTCCTTCAAAACACTGTTCTTTTTATAGCCTAAGCTTAGCACGTATAAACATTATCATTAGTTTTAAAAAGCACTTTAAGTGCATTACAGAAAAGTTTAAGAATATTCTCAAGTATTCTTTAAAGCATTCAAGTGTTCTAAGAAAAACTTCTTAGAACATTCACGTTTTCTTAGAACACTCAAGTTATTCCTTTTTATTAAGAAAATATTCTTTACACTGTAAAGTTTACAGGATAAAATCCAGCTTCCTCAAGTCTAATTGGTTTAATGATATAGGTGGAGGGCATTTCATGGGTCACAATTGCCAACGGGAAGTGAAATGACCACACAATACACAAGTCAAATAAAAGTGAGGCTGGGTACCACTCCCTCTCCTCATATCTTGGGTAGAATTAGTTTGGGCCTTTATCTCAGAGCTCAAGAATAAATCCTACCAAATAGGAGATTGCTACATTACAAATATGATAGTTAGAGAATTCCTCGGCAGTTGAATGGTTAGGGCTCTGCACTTTCACTACCGTGGGCCCAGATTTGACTTCTCTGGTGGTTCAGATGGTAAAGTGTCTGTCTATAATGCGGGAGACCCGGGTTCGATCCCTGGGTTGTGAAGATCCCCTGGAGAAGGAAATGGCAATCCACTCCAGGACTATTGCCTGGAAAATCCCATAGACAGAGGAGCCTGGTAGGCTACAGTCCATGGAGTCGCAAAGAGTCGAACATGACTGAGCGACTTCACTATATCACTATATACATACATATGTATATATATGAAAGTAAACGAATGAACAACATACGAAAATTAAAGTGGTTTTGACTTTGGATTATCAGAGCAATGTCGGCTTATTGAAAAAAACCTAAAACAATTGAGAAATGTGTAATTTAGAAAGTGAAAGTACTTATGACTCTCTTTCTGGTCATAAAATAAACCACACTATATATCTTGCTTTTGAGTTGTTTACTGGAAAAGTGTTAGTTTTACTGGAGAAAAAAACTCCAGTAATTTTTTAAAATGAAAAGACCTCAACTTTTCATATTGCTGTTTCACACACATACACAAAAAAATATGCAAAGAAGTCATTTTTTACTTGAATGTGATTGTATTTTTTTTCTTCTTGAGAGTCTGTGAATTCAAACAAAATTTTAGACAGGAAGTTTATTAAAGAGTGGTCCAAGAAGTGAAAACAATCTAACATCCATCAGCAGTAGAATGGATAAACAAACTGCAGACAGCTTTACTTCCATACTTTAAAACCACACAGAAACTAAAATGAGTGAACTAGACTTATATATATAGACACAGATCAACCTCAAAACAATATTGAGTACAAAAAATATTGTAGGAGATTAGGAACTGTATACTCTGCTATGCCGAGTTTCTTAGTCGTGTCTGACTCTTTGCGACCCGCCAGGCTCCTCTGTCCATGGGGAGTATCTAGGCAAGAATACTGGAGTGGGTTGCCATGTCCTCCTTCAGGGGATTTTCCTAACCTAGGGATCAAACCCATGTCTCCTGCATTGCAGGTGGATTCTTTACTGTCTGAGCCATCAGGGAAGCCCCCAAAGTGGGATCCTATTTAAGTACACACATGCAAGCCCCAAATAATACTGTACTGAATCTAGACATAAACCTATTAATAAAAGTATAAAATAAGAATAGGAATAATAAACAACAGCTGCAAGATAGTGGCTAATTCTGGGACCAAGTGGGAAAGAGATGGTATAGAGCTGGAGCTTTAGCTGAAACATAAAAAAAGAACAATTCAGACTTCTCTGGTGGTACAGTGATAAAGAATCCACCTGCTGAGACAGGAGACACGGGTTCTATCCCTGGGTCCAGGAAGATTCCACGTGCCACAGAGCAAATAACCCTGTGCCCCACAACTCCTGAGTCCATACTCTAGAGCCGATGAGCCATGACTGAGCCTATGCAGCAATTACTGAGGCCTGGGTGGCTAGTCTGTGCTCCGCGACAAGAGAAGCCACCACCGTGAGAAGCCCGCCACAACTACGGAAAGTCTGCATGAAGCAAAGGGGGCTCAATGAGCCAAAATGAATAAATAAATAAAATTATTAAGAAAGAAAAAGCTCTGAAGAACACATGGCAAAATACTAACCCCTGTTAATTCCTGGTGGTGGTTATTTGGATATCAAGTATATTCCTTTCTATGTGTGATAGTTAAGCTGGGTAATGATGCTGGTGATGCTGGACAGAGGGATGGGGAAGCTTTCCTGGTCTTGACCTTGACTGTTAAAACATACAGATATCTTCATTTTTTCTTCCAGTTTGAATCATTTTAATATTTAAAGACAAAAAGTGAGTGCTTTTTATATTTTTTAACACAGGCACAGAGGTCTAACTGCCAACTTGCACACAGGAAATGAGCACCTCCTCTGTCACCCACAGTCCTAGCTGGTGTTTGACTGCTGTGGGCCCTCGCCCTCTCCATTCACAGCGGCTGATTTATGCTACAACTGTAATGTATCTGGTCTGTTTCTTAATGTGTGCATGTCTCTCCCCAGCATCTCCATTCTAAAATAAAAACCAAAGAGTCATTAGGGGCAGGGGACGTCTCTCCCACTGGTACCTGCTCCTACCCTACATCTTCTGGCTTGGAACAATGCCGGGAAAGGAGTGGATGGCCGGAGCGGGAGGACGGGGCTGCACTCCGCACTCTGTCATCGGAGTGAGGACAGGAGGTATAAGTCAGAACAACATGCTGGGCACAGGTGAGCTTGGGAGTCCCTGTGTGAGATGAGGCTGAGAGAATTCTCCTCACCAGGTTTAGAGAGATCAAGGTGTCATCATTTAAAATGAAAGTATTTTATCTCAGGAATCAGCAATCCAAACAGTACTGAATTTCAAATATTTTCCCACCAAGACGCCTCAGCTATTGCAGGAACCATCTAGACCGTTCCAGGAAGTGAAGGTAGAGCTACAGGCATTCCTCCTGACAGCCCTATGATGAGGTTAGAAGCATCTCTTCAGTGTGGAAAACAACAGGCAGAGGCCGGATCAGGAAGCAGGTGGCCTCAACTCACAAGGCTGTTCTGCAGAACCTGTACTTTATTGGAGCCACACACAGAGAGAGAGAGAGAGAGAGAGAGAGAGAGAGAGAGGGAGAGAGAGAGATGAAAAGTGGCTCCTGCCTTGGGCTGGAGCCTCTTGGGGATCATCTCTGTCAGACTCCATGGTCTCCTTGATGTGGCATTACCTGGCTCCTGGCTCATCCCCATCCAGCTCCTCCTCATCTTTTCATACATCTTTCCAGAGTACTTCCTCCTCAGAGAGGGGACAGTGGCGATGGCCCCCTCAGGGACCCTAGCCATAGATGCATTTTTTATGAGAAAAGTGTTTCTTCTAATATACACCGAGGTTTTCATTTCTGAAAGAAAAGCCTTTACTTCCAGCACTTTATAAAATGTAAAGGGCTATGCCTATACAAAGATGGGGTTTAAAAAAAAATTACCTAGGAAAAGTGTTTCATCCTCCTTAGTTCTCTCTTTGGTTTTTATCTATTTTCCTACTTGAGTGGCTTATTCCTTCATAGAAATCTTAGCTCGAGGGTCCATCTTAATGCTCCAATTCTTTACTTCAGTTTCTCTAGAGAAGCTGTTAATTCACTTTTTCCTGATTACCTACATACTGCTTTCAAGAGAGAACTTGCTGGCAGTTAGCTCTAGCACTAGCTTCTCAAATTATCCCTTTAATCTTTCCTGTTCCTAGTCTCATGCCAAACGAGGAAGAGAAATCCAATATGAGTATTTTGCTGATGCTTATACAAATGCAAGAGAAGATTCTACAGATGGACACCACCAGATGGTCAACATCGAGATCAGATTGATTATATTTTTTGCAGCCAAAGATGGAGAAGCTCTATACAGTCAGCAAAAACAAGACTGGNCTGAATATTCATTGGAAAGACTGATGCTGAAGCTGAAAGTCCAATACTTTGGCTACCTAATGCGAAGAGCTGACTCATTTGAAAAGATCCTGATGCTGGGAAAGATTGAGGGCAGGAGGAGAAGGGGATGACAGAGGATGAAATGGTTGGATGGCATCACTGACTCAATAGACATGGGTTTGGGTGGACTCTGGGAGTTGGTAATGGACAGGGAGGCCTGGTGTGCTGCGGTTAATGGGGTCACAGAGTCGGACACAACTGAGCTGAGTGACTGAACTGAACTGAATTTTCAACTAGGATACATGAAGAGATAATGAGGTTGCTACTTTTATACATTGTCTCATATCTGTATGTCTTGCTTCCTAACTTCTGCTAGACTTCTGGTCAAGCAGGCTACATGCCTTGGGTATTTCAGCAACAACCTCAAAGCCTTACTGTAGTAGGTATCTATGTTGGCAACTATTACCTCAACCCCTGCCCCAGGTTTTTGAGGATTCTTAAGGAAAATAGATTATAGCAAACTTGCCTACTCACTTTCTCCAATTAGCATCTTTTCCGCCCCCCCCCCCCACCAAGTACCTTTCTCTTCCATGCAAACTAAATAACTATCCATCTGAACTCCGATGATTTCAAAGTTTCATGAAGACAAAATTGATCCCTACCCAATATACAGCCAATGAAGTCCCTTGCATGGCTGTATGTTCAAATTTGAGAAAGGAAAAAAAAAAGAATAGTGGTTATATTTGGTTATATTTGCTGACCTGATGTTAGATGAGGCAAACAGGAATAAGGAGAGAGGTATGACAGGGTGATGCCCTAGGCTACCTATCTGAATGATACTTGATACGCCTAGAGTTCTGCATCCATTTTGGTATAACAATGGGGAGGAGGATGGGTGTATAGGACAGGTATCAATTCTCTCTGCTCAGAAAATACAGCTGTTGGGTCACTACCAACACTTCTAAAAATGCTGACGATAAGACTTTGCCCAGTGTAAAACTTTGCTGAGGTCAGTTTTTTAAAATTATTCTCTTTTTATTTAACAGTCATGCTCATGAATAATGGATATAATATATAAGAAGTAATCATTCATCTTCAAAACTTGGGCCTCTAAGTTCCTCTGAATCTTTACACTGTTTCTTTTGGTTTTGAATGACTATTGACACCACTGAGCTGGCTGGCGTTCAAAGGTTAAGAGCATGAAACATGGCCAGAAAATCAGTGGGACAAGTCACAGAATCATGGAGAAAACACTCTCTTCCAGTGACATGGGCAGTAGAAGGTATAAGGCAGCATTTGTTTCTGTTGAAACTCAGTATATTACACTGNAAAGGTTAAGAGCATGAAACATGGCCAGAAAATCAGTGGGACAAGTCACAGAATCATGGAGAAAACACTCTCTTCCAGTGACATGGGCAGTAGAAGGTATAAGGCAGCATTTGTTTCTGTTGAAACTCAGTATATTACACTGCCCTTGGAGAAGACTCTTGAGAGTCCCTTGGACTGCAAGGAGATCCAACCAGTCCATTCTGAAGGAGATCAACTCTGGGATTTCTTTGGAAGGAATGATGCTAAAGCTGCAACTCCAGTACTCTGGCCACCTCATGCGAAGAGTTGACTCATTGGAAAAGATTGTGATGCTGGGAGGGATTGGGGGCAGGAGGAGAAGGGGACGACTGAGGATGAGATGGCTGGATGGCATCACGGACTCAATGGATGTGAGTCTGAGTGAACTGTGGGAGTTGGTGATGAACAGGGAGGCCTGGCATGCTGCAATTCATGGGGTCGCCAAGAGTCAGACACGACTGAGCGACTGAACTGAACTGAACTTTTCTGTAATAAAGTATTTGATGACTCACTCAAAGAGAGTTCTCAATATATTCTTACCTAGCAGGATTATGCTTTAAAAATATAAAAAACAGCCAAAACCTAACCTGAGAAGGTTCACCCTAGGTAGGGAATTTCATCTTTAACAAACAACAAGCAATTTAACGACTCTGTTCAGGTCTGTCCTAGCTTTTTTCCCCTCTAGACTTGATTAAAAGTCAACTTGTGATTTTTTTTAACATCTTACCATGTTAACTTGTAGAAGCAGGGTGTAGCAGAAAGTTATTCAACTAGAAATTTGATGACCTGTGCTATTGTTTCAGCTTTATCACAAACTTTTGGACTAGATATGTAATTCTTCTGCTGTTCCATTTTGTACAATTAGATCAACTATCTGGCTATGGTGCAGGGTTGTTAAGATGATCGAGTGAGAGGTCAAACTGCTTTGAGAACTAATAAGTTAGTATAAGGCTTTGTTGTTTTAAAAATCAAAACCGAATCAGTATCTTTATATAACCTTCCTTGCGAAAACTTCCTCATTTTTATGGCTTGAATAACTTATGTCAGATTTATTAACTATATCAGTCCTTGAAAGTGAAAGTTACTAAGCCGTGTCTTGACTCTTTGCGACCCCATGGACTATACAGTCCATGGAATTCTCCAGGCCAGAATCCTGGAGTGGGTAGCTTTTCTCTTCTCCAGGGGATCTTCCCAAACCAGAGATTGAACCCAGGTCTCTGGCAATGCAGGCGAACTCTTTACCAGCTGAGCCACAAGTGAAGCCCTATATTAGTTCTTAACTTATTCCAATTTTCTAGATATCTCCATATATTTGACACCATCTTACTTCAGATTAAGTAAAACAGGAATTGTAGGAAGTATACTACTTTTTATCCCGAGGCTATATTACAGAGGTGATGACATTGTTTCTAGGACAGGCCTCTTTTATGATGATTATACCAAAAGGCAAAAATCCTGATCTTGAGTGTTTGAGCTATAGCACAGATAAACTTCAACAGATGAGGAGGCAGACAAGAGAAGCAGGCAGTGCCAAACTATACTCTGTACTATGGTGCAGAAGGAAGAGACAGCATGGGGGTATACAAAGGAGTAAACAGCCAGGCCAATGTGAAGTGGTCCCTGCCAGCCCTGGGCAGGCTTAGGGATAAATGCACCCTGGACTGGAATTCAGGAAAGAGGAGACAGGAAGGTGATTTACTTGCAAAGGCAAATTCACTTACCTGACAACGTTTTCTTCTCAGGTGAGAGTGCCTGGTAAAACTCACCCAGGCCTAGGATTTGTGGGGTTTTGAAAAACAATACCTTATATTTATATGGGCTTATACTTACCATGGATTTCCCTGGTGGCTCAGACGGTAAAGCGTCTGCCTACAACGCGGGAGACCTGGGTTCGATCCCTGGGTTGGGAAGATTTCCTGGAGATGGAAAGGGCAACCCACTACAGTGTTCTTGCCTGGAGAATCCCATGGATGAGGAGCCTGGTGGGCTACAGTCCATGGGGTCACAAAGAGTCGAACACGACTGAGCGACTTCACTTTCACTTTTCACTTTTATGCACTGGAGAAGGAAATGGCAACCCACTCCAGTATTCTTGCTTGTTAAATCCCATGGACGGAGGAGCCTGGTAGGCTACAGCCCGTGGGGTCACAAAGAGTGGGACACGACTGAGTGACTTCACTTTCACTTTCACACTTACCATATATACCTTATATTTGTATGAGTTTAATTTCTTTTTCTACTCAGATATAACTCAACATATATATTTTTAATTTTAATTGTAGGCTAATTACAATATTGTGGTGGTTTTCATCATACATCGACATGAATCAGCCACAGGTGTACAGGTGTACCCCCATCCTGAACCTCCCTCCCACCTCCCTCCCCACCCAATCCCTCTGGGTTGTCCCAGAGCACCAGCTTTGAGTGCCCTGCTTCTTGCATTGAACTTGCATCGGTCATCTGTTTTACATACGGTAATGTACATGTTTCAATGATATTCTCTAATATTGTCTCACCCTCACCTTCTCCCACATAGTATAAAAGTCTGTTCTTTACATCTATGACTCTTTTGCTGTCTTGCATATATAGGGTCATTGTTACCATCTTTCTAAATTTGTATGGGCTTAAAAGGCTTATGACATGCTCTTATGTAATATGTGTAAAAGGACAAGAATTATGATCATTTTACAGATCAGTTGATTTCATCTTAGAAAAGTTAAATGATATAATTTAATTAAATTTCAGAGATGAACAGTATCTTAAAGATTTCATCTGATGCCTGCTCTTTAAAAAAAGAGAACATGGTTAGGTAAGTAAGTTGTCTAGGATCATAAAGCCAGTATGCAACAGATGTCAAAGTATAAACAAAGTTCTGTGTTGTGCTTCAGTTTAGAAATTCTCAGACTGACTCATAACTGATTCTAATTTGTTATAATCCTCTGCAGAAGTTGTTTGTTGTTGTTGTTTATTTGCTAAGTCATGTCTGACTCTTTGCGACACCATGGACTGTAGGCTATGCCAGGCTCCTCTGTCCATGGGATTTCACAGCAAGTATACTGGAGTGAGTTGCTGTTTCCTTCTCCAGGGGATCTTCTGGACCAAGGGATCAAACCCGAGTCTTCTGCACTGCAGGCAGATTCTTTACCACTTATCCACCAGGGAAGCCCCTCCTTCTGCAGAAGAGAGGCCACAAATTGAAGCTGCTTTCACAAAATTAAAATCTTACTTTTGAAGAAAGTATCAGAGTTAGGAAAAATTTTACAAAGTTAGAAACGTTACTTTGAGTTTGCTTACATCTGAAGTGATTCACAATAAGTACAGTTTATTAACTATTAGGTTCATGTACTTGTCACATTTTATGGTTTTTCACAACTGAATATCTTTCAAAGTATGAAGTTTAAATCTCAGATGGGTAAGCCAGGTCTGTTATTAAAAATAATTTAATGAGGTTTTTTCCTCTTCATATGGATTGAAAGAAACATAGAACAGGGGAAATCTGTAGTGTATTACTTGGGAGAATAGCTTCAGTCTGATTGTCTAAAACCCTGATTCAGTTTTCTTATCAGTACACAGAGGGAACTGAAATACCCTACTGGCAGAAGGAAAATACTTTTATGTCCAAGGAGGTGGTTTCATAATTTTCATTATGAAAATTATGCCAATTTCCTTCTTAAAGGAAGATTCACATTTCCAATGTACTTCTCAAAGCTGGGCACTTCACAGCATATCAGAGATCTTCGCTCATTCATGCAACAAAATGTATTCAGTTGAGTTCAGTCACTCAGTCGTGTCCGACTCTTTTTGACCCCATGAACTGCAGCACGCCAGGCCTCCCTGTCCACCACCAACTCCCAGCGTTCACCCAAACTCATGTCCATCAAGTCGGTAATGCCATCCAGCCATTTCATCCTCTGTCGTCCCCTTCTCCTCCTGCCCCAAATCCCTCCCAGCATCAGAGTCTTAAAGGTCCATTTAGTCAAGGCTATGGTTTTTCCAGTGCTCATGTATGGATGTGAGAGTTGGACTGTGAAGAAAGCTGAGCGCCGAAGAATTGATGCTTTTGAACTGTGGTGTTGGAGAAGACTCTTTAGAGTCTCTTGGACTGCAAAGAGATCCAATCAGTCCATTCTAAAGGAGATCCGTTCTGGGTGTTCTTTGGAAGGAATGATGCTAAAGCTGAAACTCCAGTACTTTGGCCACCTCACACGAAGAGATGACTCATGTATTATTTGCAGGCTGCTAGGCTATAGGCTATGGTTTTTCCTGTGGTCATGTATGGATGTGAGAGTTGGACTGTGAAGAAGGCTGAGTGCCAAAGAATTGATGCTTTTGAACTATGGTGTTGGAGAAGACTCTTGAGAGTCCCTTGGACTGCAAGGAGATCCAACCAGTCCATTCTGAAGGAGATCAACCCTGGGATTTCTTTGGAAGGAAGGATGCTAAAGCTGAAACTCCAGTACTTTGGTCACCTCATGCCAAGAGTTGACTCACTGGAAAAGACTCTGATGCTGGGAGGGATTGGGGGCAGGAGGAGAAGGGGATGACTGAGGATGAGATGGCTGGATGGCATCACGGACTTGATGGACATGAGTCTGAGTGAACTCCAAGAGATGGTGATGAACAGGGAGGCCTAGTGTGCTGCAATTCATGGGGTCAGAAAGAGTCGGACACGACTGAGCGACTGAACTGAACTGAACTGAGGCTATGGGACTTCCCTGGTAGCTCAATGATAAAGGATCTGCCTGCCAATGCCAGGAGACATGGGTTCGATCTCTGGTCTGGAAAGATCCCCTAGAGAAGGAAATGGCAACCCATTCCAGTATTCTTGCCTGAAAAATGCCGTGGACTGAGGAGCCTGGTGAGTTAGAGCCCAGTGGGTTGCAGAGTCAGACACGACTTAGTGACTCAATGACAACAGTCTATGGAACATCTGGAAAACCAGGTTTTATTAAGATAAAATTCCTCCCCTTAGGGCAAGTGAGGAAGAACAACCAATTTTATTGATCATGTACTATGCACCAAGTATGATGATAGTTTTACACCTATTACTTCATAAGAATTTTAAAGTCTAGAAGTAAGACATATGGAGAAACAATAAAATACTTAAGCTTGATAAATATAAGTCCTCAATGAGTATTTGTTGAATGAATGAATGTAAAGAACACGAGATCTCAAAATAATTGTCCTTGCTTCAGAGTCCCAGAGAGATTGAGAGATTCCCTTAGGTGAAGGTTTTCCATACCAAAGACCACATTCCTTGTTGAGTCGACCATTTCCAAGCTGTGTAATTAAGTGATCCTGGGCCGGTTAGGTCATCTGAATTTTGGTTTCCTAGCCTGCAAAGTCGGGAAGGTGTCTTCCGTCTCAGTGTTGTGACAGGGGTTGGTGATAAGCTTTGTAAATTTCCCCACATGGAAGGATAATTAATAATTATGCTATTGGCAGAGCCTGGTGGGCTGCCGTCTATGGGGTGGCACAGAGTCAGACAGGACTGAAGCGACTTAGCAGCAGCAGCAGTAATAGCACAATCAACTATTACTAGTATTTACTAGACTGATACACACTAGCTATTGATCTAATTTTTTCTACAATTGGTTTCAGTTATATAAACTAACTTCCTGCAAACGCATTTAAGGATCCCCAAGTGGCTCAGTGGTAAAGAATCTGGCTGCAATGCGGGCGTGCCTGCCAAGTCGCTTCAGTCGTGTCCGACTCTGGTCTACTCTGTTCCTGGGATTCTCCAGGCAATAATACTGGAGTGGGTTGACCTACCCTCCTTCAGGGAATCTTTCCGACCCCGGGATCGAAACCGCGTCTCTTACATCTACCAGCATTGGCAGGCAGGCTAGTTCTTTACCACTAGCGCCACCTGGGACGCCCGCAGTGCAGGAGACATGGGGTCAGTCCCTGGTCTGGAAGATCCCCTGGAGAAGGAAATGGTAGCCTGCTGCAGTATCCTTGCCTGGGAAAATCCCATGCAGAGGGGCCTGGCGAGCTACAGTCCACGGGGTTGCAAAAATTGTGGGACGCGATCTAGCGACAAAACAAGAGACTCAGAGGCCAACGCCTCTGCCTGGAAGACACTAGCAACCATCATTTGGAATAGAGCGGAGTTTGTGCTCAAAATTCACAAACAAGCGTCACGGGCCGGCAGCGCCGAGGCCCGCGCGCGGCCGCGGGCGGGCACGCGGTGGTAGGTGGTCGACGTCCGGGGGGTGGCCCGTGAGGCGCGCCGTGCCCCTCGCCCGCCTCCCCCTTTCCAGGTACCTACGCCCTTTCACGCCCCTTTACCAACTGCAAATAGCTCTCACCAGCTTCTTTACAGCAAGTCACAGTCATTAAGTCACTGCGTGCAGCATACCGCGCTACGAGCTGGGCACAGATGCTTTTTCTGCTTTTACTTTACTTTACGACTTTACTTTAGGACTAAGTCCTCTTTTCTGAGGAACTCCTGAACTGATTCGCACACAACCATCTACTTTGTCCCCCGAGACTAAAACGGTATCCCCAAATCTCTACCCACGCACAGACGCCGCCGTACCAACTGCATTCCCCAGGGACCAAGAGCAAGCCCTCCTGGGAAGCTGACCTTTCACCTCCTTTCTTGCCTTACCTCAACTCACCAATTTTGACGTTAGCGAATAAAGCGACGAGGAGGCCTAGAAGGCGGTACTTAGTGGTTCCAGATCCACGTTGATTGGTTAAGACGGTGAAGGGGGCCCCCCGCGTGAGCCTTCTAGCGCTCCTCCCTCGGTGGGCGGGGAGAAGTGATGACTGCGCTTGCGCGGTGAGAGGCGGCGGAAGTGGCGGGGGCGGGTACGCGTGCGCGGTGGGCGGAACGCGGCTTTTCTAGCTTCTCTGCCCTCTGGGGTGCTCCCAGCCCTGCCCAGCCGGTGTAGTGCTCCTGGTTTCCTATTTCGTCGTGGAGTCGCTGCCGACTGGGCGCTTGTGTTCGGCTCGTCATGGCAAGTTACGAATACGTGAGCCCGGAGCAGCTGGCTGGCTTTGATAAGTACAAGGTAGCGCGGGCCCCGCGGACGCCCCTTGCCCTGCTGGTCCCGGCCTCTCCTAGGCGCCTGAGAGGCCGGCGTGGTTTGTGTCACCTTGCGCCGCGTGGCTCCGGGCAGACTGGCGGCAGTTTCTCCCGGGGTCCTGCGGAGTGCTGGGGATTTGGGGTCGGGGAGCGTGGGAGCATCCTAGGCCCGCCGCTCCGACTCGGCCCCCTCCCGGGAGATTGCCTTTTCCTTAGGGGACCACTCCACGAGAGTGGAGCGGGAGAATTCCCTTGGCTTCTTTACTTCGTTATTATTATTTTTAGTTCCTTGAGAGGTGATGCAGTTCTCTTCTGTGGTGTCTTGTTTTTATTTTAATGAAGATTTTACCCGCCTCTCTTGCATTCAGTTTCGGCGATGGAGAGAATCTCTTGGTAGATGAGGCGCGGGGAAGGGGAGTGACTGCAAGGGCCGTACTGCAGATGCACCCGCTTCCACTCCCAGAAAAGAGGCGCCTGGGCGGCCAGTGCCGGTACATGTGCACGGGCAGAACCTGGAACTGTGTAGTGAAAAGAGCGCGGGCTTTGGAGCTCATGTAAACCTGATCCCGGCTCTGATACCGAAATCTAATTTATTTGGCTTTGGGCTAAATACTAGTTTTTACACCTTGCAAAATGAGCATTGGAAAGCGCCTGGTACATAATGGGCCTCCAGGACCTGCTGGTCGTTATCTTTCCTTCAGGTAACGTTCTTCTCCACTGCTCCCTTAATGAGCGAATGACTCCAGTCAGTCGTCCAAGCCCGAAATCTGGGCAGTAACCTTTCATCCTTGCTACCTGTGCAGCTTTCACTACTGATTACTTTACCCCACCCAGGAGCCCGGTGAATCACCAGGTCCTGTAAGTTCCATCATTTTAGCCTAAACGAGAAAGATGGCTCCACTACCACTCTCCCCACGTATACTTTAATCTTAGAATGGTTTTTAGAACAGATTTGCAGAATAATTGTGACGGTAGTACAGAGTTCCCTTACATCCCACATCCGATTTTCCCAGTTATTAACATCTTATGGTACATTTGTCACAATTAAAATGAACTGATATTACACAGTGTTATTAACTGAAGTTCATACTTAGTTTTCACCGAATGTTCTTTTTCTGTTCTGGGCTCTCATCCATAATCTATAACATTTAGTTGTCACGTGTCTGTTGCCTTCTCTTGGCAATGATGGTTTCTCAGTCTTGTTTTTGATAACCTTGATAGTTTTGAGGAGTTCCAGTCAGTATTTTGTAGAATGCCCCTCAACTGGGATTTGTCTGATGTTTTTCTCATGATTAGACAGGATTATGGGGTTGAAGTGCCTTTCTCATTGTCCTAAGAGTACATGTCATCATTGCAACTTAATCACTGTTGATGACTTTGATTCCCTTGCTGAGGTAGTGTTTGTCAGGTTTTTCCCTGTAAAGGTAATCTCTTTGGAAGAAAGTTGCTATGCATACCTCATTTAAAGGGTGGAGAGTTATACTTCACCTCCTTGAGGGCAGAATATTGACGTAATTTTATTTGGACTTCTGCATGAAAGAGTTATCGTTTCTCCCCAATATATATATATTCAGTGATTTACTTATATGCATATGATACATGAATATTTATTTCATACTTTGGGTTACAGTTCAATGCTGCTTGATTTGGTTGCTTACTAACATCCACTTTTGCCCTTCCAGTCCTTTTTCTCTGCTTCATAGTGATCTTTTTTTAAAAAGTGTGTATCTGGTCCCATCACTCCTTTGCTTATAATCCTCCACTGTCTTCCCTTTGCTCTTGGAGTGAAGTCCTCAAATCTAGAACATGATCTGCAAGGCTCTATAATCTGGCCCTTGTCTGTGTCATCAGCTTCATGTCATGGCACTCACTCTATTCTTGCCAGCATCAGTTGCCATCTCTCCCATTTCCTTTTTTTTCAGATCTTCAAGTAATGTTATGTCTGCCAGGAATGTAGCTCCCCATTTATCTTTATCTTCACATCTTTTTAAAAAACATTTATTTATTCATGTATTTGGCTGCATTGGGTCTTAGTTGTAGTATGTAGGATCTCCTGTTTCAGGGCTTAGTGGCTCCTCAGCATGTGGGAACTGAGGTCCCTGGTCCCCTGTCCCCTGCATTGCAGCCTGACCACTGCATTGCAGTCCTAACCACTGGACCACCAGGGAAGTCCCTCATCTTCACATCTTAATTTGAATGTTGCTTCCTCAGAGAAGCATTCCTTAAATATCTCATACCTCTCAAGTATGCTCTTATAGCACCCTCTGCTCCTCTATGAGATTAGTTCTTTAGGTGTCTCCCCATTACTTCTGTGCATAGGCATCCAGTAAACATTTGTGGAATGAGTAACAGAAAAATCACAGTGGATCTCGTCAAACTAGAATAACTGTAAGGGACATAGTGTATTCCTCTGCTTTTGAGTAATATTATGCTGTACTGTTTTGAACTGAGATGCTGACTTGTCTGAAAATTTTAACTCGAAATTTAACCCAGTGCAAGGCTTTCACTGAAGAAGGTTATTAACCCAGATACCTCTTGTTTTCCCATTTCTCTTATCTCTTTTGCACTGTAAATATTGACATAAAAATTTTTTTCTTCCATTCTAGGATCTGGCTTTCTGATAAGTGCCAACAGAATAACTGTTTTATTTCTACAGTGTCTGTGATAGGGAATCTAATTTTTTTTCTTTTAAATAAGCAGTCTTTCCTAGATTTATATTTCCTAATTTATAGGAAATTTTAGGGTGATTTTTCCGTCCCTATTTTTTCCCCCTTCCATTATCTGACTCACTTCCTGTGCCTGACAGCAGATTTCCTATCATTCTGGAAAGCAGAGGTCAATTTAGCAAACATCCAATGTTCACTAAAACATAGTTTGTTGATTTTCTTTTAGTTATAATGAGACTTACAAAAGTGGGTGTGGGGAGTGCATGGCACAAATGTATAAAGTTCTTCTAGCAGAAGGTTCTTTACTCAGTACTGTGTTCACATTAAAAAATATGACTCCAGAGGGCAAAAAAATCTGTGTGGTCTGTTTTCCTGGAATGTAAATTATAGCTGGAGGCCTTTTCTTCCTGAAGATCACATATTCCATTATGTGGGCTTTTTGTAAATGCTTATTGAATTAAAACAGCTTTTGAAGAAGATCATCCCATAAATGGGTGAAGACTCAAAACACTCAAAAGAGAGATTTTTATTCCCTGGCGTGACTCTGTATATTAAAGCAAAGAGATGTAGAGAAAAATTTATATTATCGAAGCAGCTGGTGGAAGAATTACTTTTGAACCAGTTTAATTTATCTTCCCCAGAGGTACATCTGAGAGCTACAGTTGAAAACCTGGCAGTTATTCAGAATAACTCCTGAAAGGGGTGCACACATAGAGTAGTAATTAGGTTTCGGTAGTAAGAAAGTGTTAAGGCAACTGACTTTGAAGGCAGAAGGAAGCATGGGATGAATTCAGTGTTACATGCTCTTCTTAACACTTGTGTTCCTTGTTTTGTCTCCCCAACCTTATTAAACAGTTGCATAATTTGTTGAGTGTCCACCCTCTCTGTTGGGATATGGCTCTGGGAGGGCAAATCCTACAGCTCTCTTGTTGCACATGACCAAGGTTTAGCACATGAACAGTGTAGGCATTTGACAAATATTTCTTGAAGGAATGAAAATGTACAAGAATTAAAAACCATTTGGAAGTATGGTAAAATGGAGCTGTGCATTTCCAGGAAACTGGAAGCATACTTTCATATTTTGAATGTGAAAATAAATCACCATTGTTCTCAGTTGCTTATTAATGTACGTTTAAACAGTTATGTTGAGGGATTTCACTCTCACCAGGCTTATCTTTCCTGCTCTCTTCTATCCTATCTTGTGTTGAAGAATATTTCCACTTATCTAAGGGTGAAACTTCTATTGTGGTTTACCTAATCTGACCTAAGGAAGGCTTAGTTTTAATTGATAGTGTAGCAGCTAGTTTCAAATTGTATCATTTTGCTTCAGAGAGAAAGTGTTTTGTGAAATATCTTGTTTGGTATCAAGACTATAATTTTATGACAAGTTGGTTTCTGCTATCATGGTAATTAATTAACTTGGCTGTAAACAATAGCCCATTTACAGGAACTTTGATAATTGTGAATTCAGGTGGAAAAGAAAGGCTTCATATATCTTGATGGTTGTGCTAAAGAACTGGAATCTGGCCTGCACCCTTACCGGTTCATGCAGTTTGGTTTTGTTTATCCAGTAAGCATTTATTATGGACCTGCTCTGTCTCAGATACGGCATTGCAACTGCAAAATTAAGCTAGGCTAGAATTCTTGCCCTCAAGTAACTCAGTTAAGTGGCATATGGGCAAGGAAGCAAACATATAGTTAATAAATGCAGTTAGGTAAGTTTACTTCCTTGCCCCACGTTTGTACTTCTCTGCTTGTGAACACGAATTGGCATATAGCATATATACGTATACTCACGTGCCAGAAGGTTATACCAAGAGGAAGGATGTTTTAGCTAAGGAAGAGTAAGTAAATTTTTTCAAACACCAGTCTCCTCCTTGAGCATCTGTAGTGCCTCCCACGTGTTTTTCCTGTGTTTGATATCCAGAGTCCTCAGCAAGGATTTCAGCTTCCTTCACTAGACAGTCCCTCCTTTTGTCTTATCTCCTCATCTCTTGTTTATTATGGATAAAGTCTAGCAAGGAAACATGTTTGCCATCGAGACCTGCTTGTTCTTGTCTCACTGCTCTAATTCTTCTTCAGTCTTCTCTCACCACCTGTCTGACTCGTCAGCAGATGTAAACGACAATATTCATGGAAATGGCATCTCTTTGCCCACTGAGTCATGTTCTTTGTGGGTGCAGTTCTTAAAGTCTTGTATTGATAAAATACTTTTGTTGTTGTTCAGTCATTAAGTCATGTTTTAATTGTCTTTAAGTTGCAACTCTTGTAACCCCATGGACTGCAGCACTCCAGACTCCCCTGTCCTCCACTATCTCCCCAAGTTTGCTCAAACTCATGTCCATTGTGGGGGAGCCTGGTGGGCTGCCATGTATGGGGTTGCACAGAGTCGGACATGACTGAAGCGACTTAGCAGCAGCAGCATGTCCATTGAGTCAGTGATGCCATCCAACCATCTCAGCCTCTGTCACCCTCTTCTTTTGCCTTCAATATTTCCCAGCAACAGAATCTTTTCTAGTGAGTCGGATCTTCTCATCAGGTGACCAAAGTATTGGAGATTCAGCATCAGTCTTTCCAACGAATATTCAGGAAATAAATGATTTCCTTTAGGATTGACTGGTTTGATCTTGCTGTTCAAGGAACTCTGAATAGTCTTCTCCAGCACAGTTGGAAAGGATCGGTTCTTCGATGCTCAGCCTTCTTTATGGTCCAATTCTCACATCTGTACATGGCTACTTGAAAAACCATAGCTTTAACTGTATGGTCCTTTGTCAGCAAAGTAATGTCTCTGCTTTTTAATACATTGTCTAGATTTGTCATGGCTTTCCTTCTGAGGAGCAAGCGACTTTTAAATTCCTGGCTACAGTCACCATCCGCAGTGATTTTGGAGCTCAAGAAATCTGTCACTGTTTTCACTTTTCCCCCAGCTATTTGGCATGAAGTGAAGGGACTGGATGCCATGATCTTAGCTTTTGGAATGTTGAATTTTAAGCCAGCTTTTTCACTCTCCTGTTTCACCTTCAGCAAGAGGCCCTTTAGTTCTTCACTTTCTGCCATTAGGGTGGTGTCATCTGCATATCTGAGGTTTTTGATATGTAAGGCGGTCTGGTATTCCCATCTCTAAGAATTTTCCAGTTTGTTGTAATCTACCCAGTCAAAGGCTTTAATGTAGTGAGTGAAGCAGAACTAGATGATTTTTCTGGAATTTTCTTGCTTTCTCTATGATCCAACGATTATTGGTAGTTTGACCTCTGGTTCCTCTGCCTTTTCTAATCCAGCTCATACATCTGGAAGTTCTCAGTTCACATACTGCTGAAGCCTAGCTTGAAGGATTTTGAGCATTACTTTGCTAACATGTGAAATGAGTACAGTTGTTCAGTAGTTCGAGCATTCTTTGGCGTTGCCCTTCTTTGGGATTGGACTGAAAACTGACCTTTTCCAGTCTGTGGCCACTGCTGAGTTTTCTAAATTTGCTGACATATTGAGTGCAGCACTTTAACATCTTCATCTTTTAGGATTTGAAATAGCTTGGCTGGAATTCTGTCACCTCCACTAGCTTTGTAATGCTTCCTAAGAGCCACTTGACTTCACAGTCTAGGATGTCTGGTGCTAGGTGAGTGACCATACCATTGTGGTTATCTGAGTCATTAATACCTTTTTTGTACAGTTTTTCTGTGTAATCTTTTCACATCTTCCTAATCTCTTCTACTTCTGTTAGATCCTTACCATTTCTGTCTGTCATTGTGACCATCCTTGCATGACACATTTTGTCAGAACCTCCTCTATGGCCTGTCTGTCTTGGTGGCCTTGGATGGCATGGCTCATACCTTCATTGAGTTACACAAGCTCCTTCACCACAACAAGGTTGTGATCCATGAAAAGTACTTTTAGAAACTTTAAATGTCTGTCCTAGGGTTAATATAATCCCCCCCCCCGCTTTTTTTCATTTTCAGTTAGATTTGATGTTTTTCTTTCTTAGCAGATTATTACTAGGACAGTGCCTTGCATTTAGTGAATACCTGCTGAATTTCATTATACCTTGTCTTTGCTTGCACTGCAGTATTTGAAGTCGCTATCAGGAGGTTAGGGTTTCCCTGCTAGCTCAGCTGGTAAAGAATCTGCCTGCAGTGCAGGAGATCCGGGTTCAATTCCTGGGTTGGGAAGATCCCCTGGAGAAGGCATAGGCTACCCCACTCCAGTATTCTAAGCACTAAGCTGATGATGTGGCTTGTCCTTCAGCTGAGGAATTGGCAGAAGTGGCATTCATGTTTGTTTTCACCAGAGCAGTGATCCTCAGACTTGAGAGTGTTTTAGAATCACCTGGAGCATTTGTTAAAAGACAGATTGCTGGCTCCACCTCCAGGCTGTCTGATTCTGTATATTAAGAGTAGGGTGCAAGAATTTGCCCTCCGTTTGGCAGCTACATTTTGAGAAGCACCTCATCAAAGGAATATTCCATTCTATTGAAGAGCAGTTAATAAACCAAGAAATGAATGTAAAGAAGTAAGAAGCTGTATTACTGTAATGTTCGTGTGTTCGCTCTCAAGAATCAGGTAGTCTTGATTTTGTGGTGGGGCCTCAGGGTATCTCTTATACTAGAAAAGAGGATGGTGTAGTGCTTTCAGTATTGGATATTAGTTTTCTATTGCTGGGTGACAAATCACCACAGATTTGGTGGTATGAAACAACACACATTTATTGGCTTCCACCTGTCTGTGAGTCAGGGCACCAGTGACTTGGCTTCTCTGCTTACGTGTCACCAGCCTGCCATGCAAGCGTCATTGGCGCTGTGTTCTCATCTGGAGTTCGGGGTCCTCGTCCAGGCTCATGTGGTGGTTGGCCGAATTTAGTCCTTTGTAATTGTTGGGCCAAGGCTCTTGGCTCCTAGAAGCTGCCCACTTTTCTGGCCACATGGCCATCACCATAGGCACTTCATGTGCTGTTTGCTTCTTTAAGGTCAACAGGAAGCTCATCTTCAAATTGTTAAAATGGAGTCCTAGGTAATGCATTATATTATGGAAATGGCGTCTCGTCACCATTGTGTATAATGTTTTCTTGGGACTTCCCTGGTGGTCCAGTGGTTAAGACTCTGCACTCCCAATGCAGAGGGTCTGGGTTCCATCCCTGGTCAGGTAACTAAGATCCCAAATGCCTCTCAGCATGGCCAAAAAAAAAAAAAAAAATTATAATAGTCTCTCAGTCAAGGCAGTGACATCAGTCACCTTCACTGTATTCTGTCAATGAGAAGCAAGTCACAGGTTCCACCATCAAGAGAGTGAATGAACAAAATGAAGGGGAACGGATTGATTATTTGTATAATTTGTATAAAGAGTTTGACTCATTGGGGATTAATTACCTTAGAATATGTCTGGCACCAACTGGAAGACAGAAAAATGTATATTGGAGGATGGACATTATATTAATAACAATTTCAGTATATTGGATCTATGAGTAAGTAGCCCATGATTGTGTTTGTGCCAGGAGAGGATAGTCTGGTTTAAAACAAAGTGATCCATTTCACAAAAATGTTCCAAGATGACTCATAAAGGATTTATAGTTTAGGCCTTCCTGCTTATTAGCCGTTAATCCCTGAATTTTATAGTTTCTTCATCTGTAAAATAGGGTGGAATAATCTACCTTATCTATCTTATAATATCAAATAAGAGAACAGGTATAATTGTACTTTGGAGACTGTATACATAGAAATGGAGACATGGTATTATTAATAGGGGGAGAGTAAGAGCAACTTCCCTTGTGAAGTGACAAGTTGCTGTGAACTAGTTCCCAGAGGAAAATTGTTTCTCTCATCACTGGTGGAGTCACTGTAAACTGCTACTCAAGTAAACATGCAGAGTAGTTTTTATTTATTCATCCATATGTGCAAACATTCAAAGATAGTTCAGTTCAGTCGCTCAGATGTGTCCAACTCTTTGAAACCCCATAGATTGCAGCACACCAGGCTTCCCTGTCCATCACCAACTCCTGGAGCTTACTCAAATTCATGTCCATCAAGTTGGTGATGCCACCCAACCATCTCATCCTCTGTCATCCCCTTCTCCCACCTTCAATCTTTCCCAGCACCAGGGTCTTTTCCAGTGAGTCAGTTCTTTGCATCAGGTGGCCAAAGTATTGGAATTTCAGGTTCAACATCAGTCCTTCCAATGAATATTCAGGACTGATTTCCTTTAGGATTGACTGGTTGGATCTCCTTGCAGTCCAGGGGACTCAAGAGTCTTCTCCAGCACTACAGTTCAAAAGCATCAATTCTTTGGTGCTCAACTTTCATTATAGTCCAACTTTCAC
Source organism: Neotragus pygmaeus (assembly GCA_006410875.1). Taxonomy (NCBI): domain Eukaryota; kingdom Metazoa; phylum Chordata; class Mammalia; order Artiodactyla; family Bovidae; genus Neotragus; species Neotragus pygmaeus. The sequence continues at coordinate 1,800,482 of SJYV01045960.1, read as the reverse complement.
ATCCATACATGACTACTGGAAAAACCATAGCTTTGACTAGACAGACCTTTGTTGGCAAAGTAATGTCTCTGCTTTTTAATATACTGTCTAGGTTGATCATAGCTTTTCTTCCATGGAGCAAGCGTCTTTTAATTTTGTGGCTGTAGTCACAATCTGCAGTGATTTTGGAACACCCCCAAAATAAAGTCTCACTGTTTCCATTGTTTTCCCATGTATTTGCCATGAAGTGATGGGACCAGATGCCATGATCTTAGTTTTCTAAATGTTGAGTTTTAAGACAACTTAAACTCTTTCACTTTCATCAAGAGGCTCTTTAGTTCTCTTTTGCTTTCTGCCATTAAGAATGGTGTCATCTGCATATCTGAGGTTACTGATATTTCTCTGGGCAATCTTGATTCCAGCTTGTGCTTCATTCAGCCCAGCATTTCTCATGATGTACTCTGCATATGAGTTAAATAAGCAGGGTGACAATATACAGCCTTGACGTACTCCTTTCCCAATTTGGAATCAGTCTGTTCCATGTCCAGTTCTGTTGCTTCTTGACCTACCTACAGATATCTCTGGAGGCAGGTAAGGTGGTCTGGTATTCCCATTTCTTGAAGAATTTTCCAGTTTCTTGTGATCCACAGTCAAAGGCTTTTGCATAGTCAGTAAAGCAGAAGTAGATGTTTTTCTGGAACTCTTGCTTTTTTGATGATTCAACGGATGTTGGCAATTTGATCTCTGGATCCTCTGCCTTTTCTAAAACCAGCTTGAACATCTGGAAGTTCACGGTTCACATATTGCTGAAGCCTGGCTTGGAGAATTTTGAGCATTACTTACTTTAATGGTGTGTGGGAAGAGTGCAGTGGTGCGATAGTTTGAGCATTCTTTGGCATTGCCTTTCTTTGGGATTGGAATGAAAACTGACCTTTTCAGTCTTGTGGCCACTGCTGAGTTTTCCAAATTTGCTGGCAAATTGAGTGCAGCACTTTTACAGCATCATCTTTCAGGATTTGCAATAGCTCAACTGGAATTCCATCACCTCCACTAGCTTTGTTCTAACTTGACTTAGCACTCCAGGATGTGTGGCCCTAGGTGAATGATCACACCATCATGGTTATCTGGGTCATGAAGATCTTTTTTATGTAGTTCTTCTGTGTATTGTTGCCACCTCTTCTTAATATCTTCTGTTTCTGTTAGGTCCATACCATTTCTGTCGTTTATTGTGCCCATCTTTGCATGAAATGTTCCCTTGACATCTAATTTTCTTGAAGAGATCTCTAGTCTTTCCCATTCTCTTGTTTTCCTCTATTTCTTTGCATTGATCACTGAAGAAGGCTTTCTTATCTCTCCTTGCTATTCTTAGGAACTCTGCATTCAAATGTATATATATTTTCTTTTCTCCTTTGCCTTGTTTATTGAGCTCCTACTGTGTGACAGATGCAGACAGGATCAGGCTGGGAAGCCTTCTCCCTTCCTTAACTGCTATTTTAAAATGCCAACTGTCAGTGAGTCCCACATTTGTATGTGAAGGTAGTTCTTTTGATTGCCTTCATATTTGTTGAGTGACTAACAGTTTTTAATAATTGGGATCTTTTGTTTTATGTTTTGTGCTTAAATGACTTCCCAGAGGCTTAGAATGCCATTGTTAAAGAAATCTGCTGCAGGATTGGTAGAGTACATGTTGACCACAACGGTTCCTGCCCCCATAGAGACTTAACAGCTAAACATGATTGAGTCCTCAGACCCCTCAACAAGGGACTGACCTCCATACCATATTAACACCACACAGACACTTGAGAGAAGAAACTTGACATTTCTTTTCTCTCCCCTGAGTTCTTAAGAAAGGATGATAATGTGTTTCTTTCATTTAAGAGATATCTGGAAAGTTGGTATGAGCAGTAAACAGTTTAATACAGTGAACCCAGTTGGGAACCAAAACTGGTTCTTTGTGACTGTCCTGCTTTTTATTCCTAAAATCATGGATGATTTAGAAGTCAGGAATTTGGAGAGTAATTTTAAAAAGTCAGAAACATCAGTTTGAGCTTGCTTACATCTGAAATNCCACCTTCAATCTTTCCCAGCACCAGGGTCTTTTCCAGTGAGTCAGTTCTTTGCATCAGGTGGCCAAAGTATTGGAATTTCAGGTTCAACATCAGTCCTTCCAATGAATATTCAGGACTGATTTCCTTTAGGATTGACTGGTTGGATCTCCTTGCAGTCCAGGGGACTCAAGAGTCTTCTCCAGCACTACAGTTCAAAAGCATCAATTCTTTGGTGCTCAACTTTCATTATAGTCCAACTTTCACATCCATACATGACTACTGGAAAAACCATAGCTTTGACTAGACAGACCTTTGTTGGCAAAGTAATGTCTCTGCTTTTTAATATACTGTCTAGGTTGATCATAGCTTTTCTTCCATGGAGCAAGCGTCTTTTAATTTTGTGGCTGTAGTCACAATCTGCAGTGATTTTGGAACACCCCCAAAATAAAGTCTCACTGTTTCCATTGTTTTCCCATGTATTTGCCATGAAGTGATGGGACCAGATGCCATGATCTTAGTTTTCTAAATGTTGAGTTTTAAGACAACTTAAACTCTTTCACTTTCATCAAGAGGCTCTTTAGTTCTCTTTTGCTTTCTGCCATTAAGAATGGTGTCATCTGCATATCTGAGGTTACTGATATTTCTCTGGGCAATCTTGATTCCAGCTTGTGCTTCATTCAGCCCAGCATTTCTCATGATGTACTCTGCATATGAGTTAAATAAGCAGGGTGACAATATACAGCCTTGACGTACTCCTTTCCCAATTTGGAATCAGTCTGTTCCATGTCCAGTTCTGTTGCTTCTTGACCTACCTACAGATATCTCTGGAGGCAGGTAAGGTGGTCTGGTATTCCCATTTCTTGAAGAATTTTCCAGTTTCTTGTGATCCACAGTCAAAGGCTTTTGCATAGTCAGTAAAGCAGAAGTAGATGTTTTTCTGGAACTCTTGCTTTTTTGATGATTCAACGGATGTTGGCAATTTGATCTCTGGATCCTCTGCCTTTTCTAAAACCAGCTTGAACATCTGGAAGTTCACGGTTCACATATTGCTGAAGCCTGGCTTGGAGAATTTTGAGCATTACTTACTTTAATGGTGTGTGGGAAGAGTGCAGTGGTGCGATAGTTTGAGCATTCTTTGGCATTGCCTTTCTTTGGGATTGGAATGAAAACTGACCTTTTCAGTCTTGTGGCCACTGCTGAGTTTTCCAAATTTGCTGGCAAATTGAGTGCAGCACTTTTACAGCATCATCTTTCAGGATTTGCAATAGCTCAACTGGAATTCCATCACCTCCACTAGCTTTGTTCTAACTTGACTTAGCACTCCAGGATGTGTGGCCCTAGGTGAATGATCACACCATCATGGTTATCTGGGTCATGAAGATCTTTTTTATGTAGTTCTTCTGTGTATTGTTGCCACCTCTTCTTAATATCTTCTGTTTCTGTTAGGTCCATACCATTTCTGTCGTTTATTGTGCCCATCTTTGCATGAAATGTTCCCTTGACATCTAATTTTCTTGAAGAGATCTCTAGTCTTTCCCATTCTCTTGTTTTCCTCTATTTCTTTGCATTGATCACTGAAGAAGGCTTTCTTATCTCTCCTTGCTATTCTTAGGAACTCTGCATTCAAATGTATATATATTTTCTTTTCTCCTTTGCCTTGTTTATTGAGCTCCTACTGTGTGACAGATGCAGACAGGATCAGGCTGGGAAGCCTTCTCCCTTCCTTAACTGCTATTTTAAAATGCCAACTGTCAGTGAGTCCCACATTTGTATGTGAAGGTAGTTCTTTTGATTGCCTTCATATTTGTTGAGTGACTAACAGTTTTTAATAATTGGGATCTTTTGTTTTATGTTTTGTGCTTAAATGACTTCCCAGAGGCTTAGAATGCCATTGTTAAAGAAATCTGCTGCAGGATTGGTAGAGTACATGTTGACCACAACGGTTCCTGCCCCCATAGAGACTTAACAGCTAAACATGATTGAGTCCTCAGACCCCTCAACAAGGGACTGACCTCCATACCATATTAACACCACACAGACACTTGAGAGAAGAAACTTGACATTTCTTTTCTCTCCCCTGAGTTCTTAAGAAAGGATGATAATGTGTTTCTTTCATTTAAGAGATATCTGGAAAGTTGGTATGAGCAGTAAACAGTTTAATACAGTGAACCCAGTTGGGAACCAAAACTGGTTCTTTGTGACTGTCCTGCTTTTTATTCCTAAAATCATGGATGATTTAGAAGTCAGGAATTTGGAGAGTAATTTTAAAAAGTCAGAAACATCAGTTTGAGCTTGCTTACATCTGAAATCATTAACAATCAGTGCTGTTTATGAACTATTATTAGCTTGTACTCAGCCCATACTGCATGGAGTTCCATGGTTAACTAAAATATATTTTATAAGTGTAAAGTTTATTTTTCAAGTGGGTAAAGACAGGCAATCATTTGATAGTTAAAGACTTCCTCCTTGTATTGATCAGAAGACAAAGCAAGGGAAATCTGATTCTAGATGGTAGAGTGCTACCATCTATGTTGGTACTAGATGGGACACTAGCCTCAGTCTGGTTAATAAGTTGTTCAGAGCTGTGCATTTAGTGCAAAGATGTGTCAGTTCATCAGTGTTCTTACCAGTTTATAGAAGAGATTTAAAATATAGTACCTGTACAAGGAAGTGGTTCCATAGTTCTCCTTTTGATGGAGCCAATTCCTTTTGAAATTGAGAGGAGACTCAAATTTCTAGTATCCTTCTCAAAAATGGGCACTTAATAGCGTATTTTAGAAGTAGTTTAGAGTCTTGTACTGCTCGTAGCCTAACCAGTAATTGCCACTGGCCTGGTGTACGGTAGCACCCTTGTAACTGTTTTGCACTTTGGCTGCCCTCCCGTCTATTTTCTATACCATAAACAGTGTGATCCTTTAAAAATATAAATCAGGACATGCACTGGGCTTATGAGAAAACTCACTGTGGACCTTTTGGGTGTTGTCTGCCCACGTCTCCAGTCTCATTTCATACCACTCTTCCTTGTTCATTCACTGAGCTGTGGAGTGGCTTTCCTCCACTTTGTGATCTTCCCAGATTTTGTTCTCTGCTTTAGAAGGTGTCTTGGCATGTACCCTCCCTCCTTCCCAATTTTTACCTATAAACTGCGTGCACACACACACATACACACGTGCATACTGTGACACATATATTCTTTATTTTCTCTCTCATTTTTAAGGTATAAATTATATACAAATGCACAGATCTTAAGTATATAATTTAATGAATTTTTGCATTTATGCACACCCATGTAACCGTCACCCAGGTCATGAAACAGAATTATTTCTAGCACCTCAGAGGGCCCCCATTTAGTCCCACTCATCAGACTGTTATTATGATCTCTTTTTGCCATAAATTAATTTTTTCTGATTTTGAAATTCATATAAATGGAATCTTTAACAGTATGTTCTCTTAAGTAGTCTCACTTTTGTTTGACTTACTGTCTTATCTTGTACATTCTTTACCTGTCTTCTAGGACTCAGCTTTAGTGTCCCCTCCTCAGAGAAGCTTTTTCTGAGCACCTTGGACACCTTCCTGGTCCTCTGGGACAGCACCCCATTTATTGGTTTTCGTGGTATTGATCACAGCTGTGATTATGACTTGTTTTCCTGCTTACCATCTTTCTCACACTAGACTATGGGCTTGGTGAACACAGGATGCATTTTGGTCTTGTTCACCACACTCTTTCTGACAGCCTAGCACAGTGCCTGGCACAGTCATACATATTTGTTATACACATATTTGTTGACTTAATAAATGAATGAATGAATGAAGAATGAACCCTGCTTTATTTCCAGATTTGTACTGAAGGAAAGAAAAAAAGTCTTGCAACTTTCTGATATTTGACAAAATATTATCTAAGGTAATTCTGGATTTCATTAAGACTTCTTTGTGGGCAAGGTTGACTAATTGCCATTGGTGACAGTACAGAATTCTATACCTAATAAAAATGACTAAATGTGTGAATAGCAATCTTGAGGGGACTGTTTAGAAATCCAACCTTGATCCACATTTTTATAGAGACTTAGATGAAGTCATTGCTAGTATGACAGTTTTGTAGTTTGTTGTTTAGTCGTTAGGTCACGTCTGACTCTTTTCTGACCCCATGGACTAGCCTGGCGGGCTCCTCTGTCCATGGGATTTTCTAGGCAAGAACACTGGAGTGAATTGTCATTTCCTTCTCCAGCAGATCTTCCCCACCCAGGGACTGAACCCGTGTCTCCTGCTTGGTAGGGAGATTCTTTACTACTGAGCCACCTGGGAAGCCCAACTTTACATGCTAAGAATTTGGGGGTGCATAGTTAGTACGTGGATTACTGAGTCTGACCCCAAGGAGATCAGAAAGATGAGTGATCTCTAGCAGGATAAAGTGTTAAAATGGTAAATGTAGGGTCTTACACTTAGATTCCAATAATTAACTTTGTATGAATGTAGAGAAAGGTGGCTTTGCAGTCTGTATAAGAAAGGCCAGAGGAATTCAGGTGACTGTGAAGTTGTGTCTAAGTCTGCAGAATGACTTTGTTTCCATGGGAAATTGATACAATGTTGAGCACCTGTTAGAGAAATAAGTTATTGAGGAAGAAGGGCTAATAGTTCTTGTTCTTTGTATACTCATGCACCACTTGAAATGTTCCTTTTGCTCTGAATCACACTTTCGTGTTGGTTTAACAACAAAATGGATTGAATGGCCCACTGGTTGTCAGACTAAGGCCCCCAGACACCCTGTTTTGAAAATAAAGTTGTAGCACAGCATGCCCATTTGTTTTCTTACTTTCTGTGATTTCTTTCTGCTTCAGTGGCAGTGTTGGATATTTGTTACAGAGACCATATGGCTGCAAAGCCTAAAATATTTAGACTTTCTGGCATTTTCCGGAATAAGTTTTCCAACTTCTGGTCTAGAGAACTCAACCTTGATGATGAAGGGGAATGAAACTGTGACCAGAGAGGAGCACCACAATGAGTGTGAGATTTTTTAACCAGGTGAAGAGAAGATTTAGTGAGACAGGGAGAACCATCTTCAAATATGGAAAGCATTGTTTGGAAGAAAAATCAGAACCTTATCTGTTTAGCAGTGTAAGGGAAATTGAAAACATGATAGGAAGTATGGGGCAAGGGGAGGATTTTGTTATTGTGTAGAAAAATTGTTTTAACATTGGATTGGGATCTTTTTAGAAGTAATGAGTGTTTTGGTAACCAGAGGCATTTAAAAAGAGGCCTGGAACTTCCCTAGTTGGTCCAGTGGTTGGGACTCCGCTGCAGGGGGTGTGAGTTCTGTCCCTGGTCGGGGAACTAAGATCACACGTGCTATGAGGCATGACCAGAAATTAAAAAATGTAAAGAGGCCCGATGACTTTTACCTGTTCACGTGGGTGAGAGTCAGACACATGAGAACTACACACCTCCTGAACTGTTGTGTTTCTGAGATTTTTGCCTTGGAATGATTCTCAAACTCCGGCTGTGGTTTGCAAGCGTTTCTCCAGGGCACTGGTTTCGTCTGGCCTAACGCTGTTTTGTGCTGTGTTGTGCTTAGTTGATCAGTCATGTCCAACTCTTGATCCCATGGACTGTAGTCCGCCAGGCTCCACTGTCCATGGGGATTCTCCAGGTAAGAGTATTGGAGTGGGTTGCCGTGCTCTCTTCCAGGGGAGCTTCCAAGCTATGGATTGAACCCAGGTCTCCCACACTGCAGGTGGATTATTTACTGTCTGAGCCACCAGGGAAGCCCAACAGATTGTATCGGATTGGCCAAAAAGTTCGTTTGGGGCTAAGGAAAAACCCGAACGAACTTTTTGGTCAACCCAATAGATTAAGCAAGTTCTGCAGGCCTTAACAGGAGGTTAATACCTGATTCAGATATTCTGGTGTCTACCAAAACATCATTCCAATAGAAAATAAAAATATATTTGATAGGCATTAACTGAATCTAGTTTTTGGCACCTTTAAAAGTTTATATTTTGCTTCTTGTTTCAGGCATATGAAAGGTTTGACTCATTCTTCTTTCCTCCTATTGATTCACAAGACAGTTTTGAGTTTCTTTGTTTATACCAGGTGATATGTGACCTTGAAAAAATACTCAAATGTGTAAGGCTAAACCGCAGAGCACTCTTTAGGTTTATTGTTGGCCACCTTTTGTAATCTCATATTAAATTTTCTCGCTATACTTGTGCTTACCAGCTATTATTAAATATAAAAAATCCAGTTAGGCAGACACCGTTTTGTATTGAGTTTTGTAATCTTTTCATACTTCTACTGTTCGCCTGAAATAGAGATTTAGAGGTAAAACTCCAAATTTACAAAAGAGGAGCTTTTCTAATCAAAATACCGTGAGTAAATGACCTTTTAGATCCAGGTTTGAATTATGGAAAGCTGCTGAATGAGACCCGTTCAGCAAACATCTGAATTAAGCATTGTACTCTGTACATTGTATTAACTATTTGTGTGATGTCTTGAACTGTGTTCTTCTAATTTGGACTTCTTTCAACTTTTGTACTTTGCAGCAGGTGGTAGAGTTGAAATGTCTGGTTTTCCCACTTTGTGACCTGCTGGCTACATCATGTGAGTCTGGATTTGGACCTTGGTGAAACAGGAGGCCAGGACTCTCCCACTTTGTCTTCGGCAGCTTTCAGGGTTCATATTGGTTTTATGTCTTGAGTCTGAAAACTTAAATTCAGGGTCTCTCAGTTGGAGTCACGTTCATTTTGAAGAGGTTCAGATGTCATGGTATCTGTTACGTGGAAAAGCTTTGTAGACTGTAGAGAACCGTGCAAGTAGAAGTTGATTTTAGCACAGACCGTATTATTCATGTAAGGGGGGCTGCTTCTGAGAGTCTGGGTGCAGCTGCAGAGCCTCTTGCTCTGAACAGAATTCTTCATCATTTTCTTCTAAGTTATCCCATTTTGTCCAAATGAGTTGGAGAAGTGGAGGCACTCAGACATGGGTTCTGTTGAATAAACATTTGACTTCCTAGCTGACTCTTTGTGAGCAGTATTTTAAATGATTTCTGTTTATTTACTTGTTGCTCCATCTCACTTTTGAATCTTGAAACACTGGTGGAAAACATTTCCTCTGTATCTGTAAAACGTTCAGGAGGGGAGCGGGATTCGGAGGCGCTAAAGTTGCAGGGGCAGGGTGGGAAGGAAGATCCGGAGTGGGGCAAAAAAAAAAATTCAGCAAGAAATTTTGATCTTTAATGATGATTTTTAAAAAATCAGATAAAGTTCTTACTACTTATTTTATAGTCATACTGAACATAAGTATAAAATACAGTTGAAACTTTTTTCAAGCATTTGACTAGTATGCCATCTTTTAAATGTCAGCTTGTTAAATTAGGTAATATTCCCAGTCCCCGAGGATGAGAATTGTTCCTTACCAATTTTGTATCCCTTCTTCTTTGAATGTAATGAGTGCTTCCTACATGCTAGTCACTCCAGTATGTGTATCTCTGATGAATAAGTCATCAACATGACTCTTAAAATATTACATAATTATATACAGATGTTTTGTTAGAATTTTTCAAAGTTTTACTAGATAGCTTAATAGTAGGGGCATACCTTTGAATATAATGTAACCTGTTCTTTTCTTCCTTTGCTTATTTAAGGAATCCATTTTCCTGCTGTGAAGGGATCTGTCACTATTTTGGTGCTCAAAACACTCTTAATGATACATAATGCTTATACATACAGCACTTACTGTGGGCTAGGTACTCTTCTTAGTGCTTCATGTATGTTATTAGTTTATCTAATCCTTATGGCAATCTTCTCAGGAAGATTAAAGAGGATTTAAGTAACTTGCCCAAGATTGCGCCACTAGTTAGTGCATTAGTAATGGTGTAAAGGGTGAAGCAGCACGATTATCATTAGTTGAGAGTGATGAAGGAGGTTGTCTGAGTGCTCTGTGTGTGAATGCACAGGCTGCTTATTATCCTGCATAGTAGGTGAGCACTTGAAAGCAATATAAAATTTTCTGCTGCCACATTGTAATACTATAAAAGCTGATTTGAGTAAAAAAAAAATCTGTCTGTACTTGGCCATGTTTGCCCCATTCATGCTTTTCTAGTTCTGTTATTTAGATAAGGACATCATATAAATAGATATATTCTTTAGATTATTTTCATACTATTATTTGCATTTGAGAAATATTGTGCTATATGCTATTATGCAAGGATTAACTCTGAATATTTTCTTTCATTTCTTAACAGTACAGTGCTGTGGATACCAATCCGCTGTCTCTGTATGTCATGCATCCATTTTGGAACACTGTAGTAAAGGTAAGATGATTAATAAGCATGCATTTGGGTTTTAGTAAAGTTTAAATATTTTAAACTGTTTTATGGAGTATTGCAGATATAACAATAAGACATCTAGAGAAACTGCCTCTCCCATCCTCCCTTCCCTTAGTCACATACCTTTTGATTTATCTTATCACTGAAGTGTAAGCTTATATTCTAGATCTATTATATTTATAAAATGCCTCTTAAATGCTTCTAAAATATAATGTTATGATTATAAAAGTTTGTTGATTATAGAATTATTTAAAACATAGAAAATAGAAATGCTTATTTCTATTAACTGGAGATTATGATTTGCAATTTAATGTATATAACTCCTACATATAATCCAAATTTATGGCTTTTATTATGACAGATTTGTATGTTGTGGTATATAGTGTACAGAGATTTCACTACTTTAATTATTTTGTAATTATTTTGAAAAAAATAGGTATTTCCTACTTGGCTGGCTCCAAATCTGATAACCTTCTCTGGCTTTCTGCTGGTTGTGTTCAATTTTCTACTTTTGGCATACTTTGATCCTGACTTTTATGCTTCAGGTATGATTATTGCTTTAATATAAAATCTTTAAAATAAGATGTGGCTGTTTTTTGATTCTGTTTAGATGCTTGCAATTCTGAAAAGTTTTGAATATTATTGATTCAGTTCAGTTGCTCACTCATGTCTGACTCTGTGACCCCATGGACTGCAGCATGCCACGCTTCCCTGTCCATTACCAACTCCCAGAGCTTGCTCAAGCTCATGTTCGTCAAGTCAGCGAGGGTGTATAAAATGTTAGAATTGGGTGTAAAAGCTAAGTTGTGCTTTCACAATCTGTTATGTATGCTTCTAAGTTCTAGAAACCAAATTGGTTCTAGAATTTGGATATGCTATCTAAAAAGCAGTGAGGTTTTTGTATATAAAGAGTAACTGGATTTATAAGAAGATGGAAAATTAGGACTGTGCCATTTTGCCTCAAAAGAATATAAGCAAGGCCCAACAAACCTACCAGAAATATCCTTTTCCTCTTTCTAATTATCTAATAAAAATCCCCCTTTTATAGAGGGAACATGATCTCTCTTGCCCTCTGCACAGCATTTGTACTTGCCTTTAATAACTCCCGGTTTCCTCTGAAAATGGTTGAAAAGTGAAGTGAAATGTTCATCTCTCAGTCGTGTCTGACTGTGACCCCATGGACTTTAGCCTGCCGGGTTCCTCTGTCCGTGGAGTTTTCCAGGCAAGAATACTGGAGTGGATAGCCATTCCCTTCTCTAGGAAATCTTCCCAACCCAGGGATCAAACCCTGGTCTCCTGCATTACAGGCAGATTCTTTACCACTGAGCCACCAGGGAAGCCCCCTGAAAATGGTTGTTAGACCTTAAATACTTATTGACAGAAGTCTGGGCCCTTACTGAGCAGGAGAGGAAAAATGTTCCCTTGGAGGCAGTTTCAGCCTTTTCCCAGATCTGTTGGTCTTTTCTTCCTTCCACACTCAGCTTCTACCCTGGCCAGAGAGAATCTGGAGTGTATTTGGGGTTGTGGGGGAGGGCATATGTGGGAGACAGTGATTTTTTTAGTTGCTCAACAGGTGGATGAAGTTGAGAAGAATAGAAAGGTGGAGGTAGATGAGTGTTTTTTGCATTCTAAGTTAGAGGATATATTTTCCAATAAGAATACTTATAAATGATATAGTCAGGAGTTTTAATACTGTATTTCATCTGTGTTATGGGTTCAGACTTCCCTGGTGGCTCAGATGGTAAAGCATCTGTCTACGATGCGGGAGACCTGGGTTCGATCCCTGGGTTGGGAAGATCCCCTGGAGAAGGAAATGGCAATCCACTCCAGGACCATTTCCTGGAAAATCCCATGGACAGAGGAGCCTGGTAGGCTACAGTCCATGGGCTCGCAAAGGGTCGGACATGACTGAGCAACTTCACTTCACTTCACTTCATGGGTTCAGCAGACTTTTGTGCACTGACCTAGAGAAACTAACAATCTCTCAAAACTTTGTGTTTGTAGAAGAATTTAGAATTTTAAACATTTAATGATTTTTGATATTATAAGAATTCTGAATATTGAAACTATACCTATGCCTGACTTGATAAACTCAAAATTTTAACCATTGCTTCTCTTTGTGCAATAAAATGGTAGTTGAATATCATAAAGTACCATGTGAAAGATTAAATGTCATGAAGCACGATTTTGATGTTAAGTGGGTTTAAAAAAAATTGTATTTCAATCCTCAGAACAGCCTCAAAATCTTTGTGATAAAAATAGTATTTCCTTTGACTAAATAAATTATTTGCTTAGCTCTAGAACATGTAACTATATATATATTTCCCCAAGTCATACAACTTGAAGGACCAGATAAACTATCTAGTCCCAGTATTTTTAGGAAGTGGAAATCAGGAAAGGTTAGATAATATATTCAAGGCTACACTGTTGGTTGATTACAGAGCCAGGACTAGAACCCAGACCTCCTGAAGCTCACTTGTTCTATCTTAGGGGGAAAAAGTGAGGTCCAGACATTTCAGAATGATCCTGATGACTAAATCATCCAATTGAGGTGATTTATCTATACCCAAATCCGAAGGTCTTTTGTTCAGCTAATAATTTAGTGAGAGAGTATAGGTTAAAGGCTTTTTACATGTTTGTGGTATAATCATAAATAATAAGCATTGGATTAAACACAAGCATTTTTTAAATTCAAAAAAACATTATTTTTCATTCTAGGCACATAAGTAATTTTCAAGTAGACAAGAACAGTCAGTCTTCAGTTACAATTAAAGCTCAAAATAAATGCTTATTGTTTATGAGGGGTTGGGCAGTTACTTCTTGGGTTTTGTTGGAGTTTGCTGATATATTCTAATATTTACCTAGTTTAAGATATACTATAAAGTATTTCAGCTTCTATTTAATAAAGAGAAGCATTTCTCCTTTGACAATATAGGCTATGGTTCCAACAATTATACTTAGACTGCAATAAAACTGGAGTTGCTTTCTTTTCAGCACCGGGTCACAAGCATGTACCCGACTGGGTCTGGATTGTAGTGGGCATCCTCAACTTCATGGCCTACACTCTAGGTAAGAAACTGGCAAATATTCATTTTAGTCAATGGCTGGCAAAACTGTCAGCAAGGGTAGCTACCCAGTAAGTTAACATTTTCTCCTATGCTTAATTCATTTTAACTAGGGTTTATTAATATCCTGTTTAACTTGATGAATATGTTCTTGAGTTTCTCTGTGAAGAATATTGTCATTTGCTAGGAATTTGGAGAATAGGATAGGCGTTGGCAGACTGCCACTTGTAGGCTAAATCTGGCCCATTGTCTGTTTCTGTAATTGGTGGTTTACTAGCTCATTCCTCTGCCCGTCTGTGGCTGCTTTCCCACGGCAGAGGCAGAGCTGAGTAGTTGCAACAGAGACCATTTGGCCCACAGTGTCTAAACTATATACTCTTTGGCCCTTTGCAAAAAATATTTCCCAACTCTGGAATAAGACATCATTTTTGCCATGAGTTTGGGAAGCAATACTGACATGTCAAATAGTTGCAGAATACTGAGAAAGGTGCTATAAGAGAGTATAGCAGGGGAACAAACACAAAGTGATCAGTTTTTGTTTGGTGGAAGCAGTGTCAGGGCAGTCCACTGGGCCAGGCCACAGCATCTAGGCTGCCAAGAGTGCGTTGCGTTGGGATCATCTGTGTGGCTTGTCCTGCATTCTCCAGGTCTCCTTTCTTGCTTTATTTTTCTCCTTTGAGCTTAAAACCGTATGACCCACTTGTATGCTGTCTGTCTACTCTAAAATGTAAGTTCCTTGGGAATTGCCTGGTGGGCCAGTGGTTAGGACTCTGTGCTTTTCACAGGGTGAGAATTCCATTCCTGGTTGGGGAACTAAGATTCTACAAGCTGTGTGGTGTACTCCCTCCCCCATTGTGTGTGTGTGTGTGTGTGTGTGTGTGTGTGTGTGTGTATAATATAAGTTCCTTGAGAGTGAGTGCTTTATTTAGTTCATTGGGTACCCAGTGTTAAGAACAGTACCTGCTACATGGGAGGCACTCAGTATACGGTTTTTAAATGAATGTGACGTAGCAGACCCTGACTTAAAGTTGCTTAGGTCTCTTCAGATAAAGATGACTCGTATTCGTAACACCAGGATAATACGGTACAGGGATTAAATCCTGGTGTGGTGAGTGGCTAGAGCTGTTAAGAGTGGCGAAGGAAGAGAATGAAATCAAGAATTAGACAAAAGCCTAGTTTTTTTCTTTTTTAAATTAATTAATTTATTTTTTTACTTTATTCTACTTTACAATACTGTATTGGTTTTGCCATACATCGACATGTTTTTTTCTTTTTGAAACGCTATACAGAGGCTTTGTGCATTCGTTATTAAAGATAAGCTGGTTTTGAGTTTTGCTCTAGGGAATCCTCAGGCTGTCCAGTGGGTGGACTCCACGCTTCATCTTCATTTATTCCACCAGTGTGGCTGTTCTATGTTTTGCTGCAGAAATATTAATGTGTTGGGTCACAGGGCACTGTTCCAGACTTTGCTCATGGGTTTTTCATAATACATGGGATGTGAGCTGAATCGCCTTCCTTAGGAAAACACATTCTGAGACATATCTAGACCCCAGATGTATGGAGCCAGAATGGGTTCAATGAGAAGACATAGAAAACCTAATCATTACATAGTTCAATACTTGTGGTAACTGCACAGAAATGGCACTGAGAATAGGAAATTAAGGCAGCAAATAATGAGAAAAGACTTGTAGGAAATATTTTAGCTACCCCGGGGGCAAAAAAAGCCCCCAATCCTATATAACAGAGAGATCAGTGTGCAGGCAGGAGTCTGACATTCATCCTTTCATTTAGGCCCTCAACAATATTTTTAAAGGCCCTCTATGCCACAATCTGAGCTAGTCACTGGGGATAATACTGTGGTGAGCTAGATAAACACAGTAATGATAAGGAATTTTAAATTCCTTGACTCTGAATCTTTGCAATTAGTCTAGTTCTTTACTTCTTTTAATTTTGAGTATTTGTTTATTTATTTGGGTGCGGCATGTAAATTTGGGTCTTAGCTGTGGCATGCAGGACCTTTGATCTTTGTTGAGGCCTGCAGAACCTTAGTTGTGGCATGTGGGATCTAGTTCCTGGGAATGAACTGGGCTGCCTGTGTTGGGAGTGTGGAGTCTTAGCCACTGGACCACCGGGAAAGTCCCCACAGTTAGTCTAATTCTGATGCATTTAATTAAGAAAGCTGTTTCTTTGGAGGAAGCATTTTTATAATTCAGTCTCTTGCCTTCCTTTTTGGCTGGGTTGTATGTTCTCTCTCCCTCTTCCCCTCTTCCCCTCTTCCTTTATCCCTTTCTCTTCCTCTGCTGTTCCTTCCCCAACACCCCCAGGCTTCTCTGTTTCTGCCTCTAAATGAAGGTGTTCCAACATGCTTCTCTTTCTCCTTCGTTATTCCCTGGTAATCCTGATCATTAACACTATTGAGTTGACTCACATGTTAATATCTAGCCTTTACTTATCTTCTAAGTTGCTAGTAAATTATCCTTAGGTTGAGTTGCTTGACATTACTGTGTAGATATCTTATCAGCACTTCAATTTCAGCATATAAAATTGTACTCAGCATCTTTTCTATCAGTCTTGCTCCTTCTTCAGACGTTCTTCTTTCTGGTAACACTATCACTTTCTTAGTTACCCAGATCTTCTTGTCCTTCTATCTCACCTCTCTTTTACCTTATTGTCTTTTTTATTTTCTTAGTATCTTGCTCGCCTCCAGGTTTTCACTCCCACCACGTTCCGCTTCAACCCATCCTGTCCTTCACACTGATGTCAGGTCTGTCTTCCTGAAACACGGCATGGCTTTCACTCTTACTCTACTCAGATAATTTTAGTAGCTCCTCACACTCCCTGATCCTTTTAAATGGGCTCCAGTCTCCCTTCTAGCCTCTTGATACTGCACTCTTCATGTATAGTTTCTGGTTGAATTAAACTACTTGGCATTCTCTGCACACACATGTGCTTTTCCATCTTAGTGTTTTTGCTGATAACACTCCCTCTTGAAATGACACACTTCTTTCTCTCTTATCTACTGAAATGCAACTCATTCTTTATGTCCCCACTCAGATTTTATCTTGTCTGGAAAGCCAGTTTAGTTTATCTTAGCCTGAAGAGAACTTGTCACTTTTCTGTACTCTTCTGTGGTTTGTGAGTCATCATATCAGCATATCTGTCATGTTTTGTCTCCTTTCTCAACTGTAAACTCTTTGAGGGTACAAACTTAGTTTATTCTAAGATTTTTATAATCTTCACAGCATCAAGAATAGTTGTTGTTTAGTCACTAAGTCATGTCCGACTTTTTTGCAACTACATGAACTGTATCTCATCAGGCTTCTCTGTCCATGGAATTTTTCCAGTTAAGAATACTGGAGTGGCTAGCTGTTTTCTACTCCAGGGGATCTTCCTGACCCAAGGACCAAACCTGTGTCTTCTGCATTGGCATGTGGATTCTTTACCACTGAGCCACCATACTATAAGAATACTATATCATGGAAATTCCCTGTCAGCCCAGGGTTTAGGACTCACCTTCACTATCGAGGGCTGGTGTTCGATTCCTGGTTGGAGAACTAAAACCCCACAAGTTGTGCAGTGCAGCGCTGCCTCCCCATAGTGTGTTGTATAGTTTCAGTAAATTTAATTCTTATAATTACTCAACACCATGTGCAAAGCCTTTTCTGAAAACACTGAAAATTATGGAAGTGGTCCATCTGTAAAGAAGTGACTGATATGTAACAGGATGAAACAGGTGTTATGACTGAAGTATTTGAGTGTTTTTGGATCCTAGAGCAAGGAGTATAAATTATAATAAACAACTATTGAGTATTCTCTGGAGGGTTAAGAATTTGTGGCTAGTGGAGCAACTCAGTTACTAGGCAAATTTGGAGGAATTCAGAGTTCAGTGCTCAAGAGTTCAGAGTAGAATGCTTCTTCAGATGGAAAATAGACACCATTCAGTGTGACTTAACATTTTGATTTTTGGATTAAACTTTGAGAGAATACAGATTTTATTTCTGAAATCTTTGCATTGTAGGAATTAAACGTTGGATTTTTATAGTACTGTCTGATATTTATACTTTAGTTAATTAACATTTCTATGATACACTGATATGTTTTGTTGCATTTCTCTCCATTTTATTAAAGACGACTTTCTCCATTCTGGTGCAGACGTTGACCTTTCCCCATGTAACGTGTTTTGGTTGCAGATGGTGTGGACGGAAAGCAAGCCCGCAGAACCAATTCCAGCACCCCGCTGGGGGAGCTTTTTGACCATGGCCTGGATAGTTGGTCATGTGTTTACTTTGTTGTCACCGTGTATTCCATTTTTGGACGAGGATCATCTGGTGTCAGTGTTTTTGTTCTTTATCTCCTGCTATGGGTAGTTTTGTTTTCTTTCATCCTGTCTCACTGGGAAAAGTATAACACAGGGATTCTTTTCCTGCCATGGGGATATGACATTAGCCAGGTGGTAAGTATGTGTTCTTCTTAAATTTTCAACATTGCCATACATTTTTGGGAGAGTTTGTCATTCCTTATTGATCTTATGCTTTTTTGGTTAGAGCTGATGGGTGCTTTAAATTTTTTCCCCTTTTTATTTTATATATTTTTTTACTTATTTATGGAAAATTTCAAATATGTACAAAAGTATATGTATATGAAACCCTTGTGTACCTGTTACTTAGCTTCAGCAGTTAACACATGACCAGTCTTGTTTCATATATATTCTTCCTTACCTTACCACTTCTCAATTATTTTAAAGGAAAATCTTGACATGTGATAAATAAGCTACTGTAGTAGTAAGTAGTAAGATTTCTTTTTAAAAAATATAAACACAGTGCCATTATTACACTGAAAAATGAGCAGTTTCTTAACAAACCTTCATTTAAACTGTTGATTTTATGAAGAAAGTTATGCGTATATAATTGTTGGCTTTTTGTCTTCATGGCCAGCTTTTCAGTGAGTAAAGAGTTTTCTCTTGCTACCAAGGCTTGCTATTAGCTCTCCCTGCCTTAGAATCCCAGCTTTTTGTGTCGCCATTTTGCCTGTCTGCATCTGAGGCTCCAGTTAAGAATCAGAAGTTGGAGTGTGTTTGAAGAGGGTGATTGGGTAGGCAGATTGGATCATCCTGTGGCTAAACCAATTTATGAGGTACCTTAGGAGGCTAGCCACTTGCATCATCTAGAAGTTAGTTATTAAAGAAAAAACAACCAACTTTAAAGGCAAGAAGACATGCCACAGTATCAAATTTAAGCATATGTTTTGCTGTTACTAAAACTGTTTCCTAAACTTATGCTGCATAAAGCGTTGTTGATTGCCTGATCTTTCCAGCTGTTAATGCTCTGTATGCTTTTGTCTGCATTTTCCTTCCAGACTATTTCTTTTGTCTACATAGTGACTGCGGTTGTGGGAGTTGAGGCCTGGTATGAACCTTTCCTGTTTAATTTCTTATATAGAGACCTATTCACTGCAATGATCATTGGTAAGAAGCTCCATGTTGAAGCCTGTTTTAACATCACTTTGTTATCAAAGCCAGTGTTTGGTTGTAACAAGCAACAATACTCTTTCCCCTCCAGCAAGCAGAACAACCCTACAACCTATAGGGTTTCAACCAAACCGTTAAGGAAAATAAGGTGTCTTTGTTTTGCTTTTGTTCAGCACCAAGCTGCATTTAATCAGAAGGAAATACCAAAATATATCACACAAACCTTGTAAAATAACGGTTCAAATTAATTTAGATCATATTGGAGGATCTGCATTTAGGTGGACATTCAGTATTGATTTCCACTGCATATCTCGAAATCAAAGATTATTAGTTTGAGGAAATAGAATGACAAAGCACAGTGTTTATAATACATCCACTCCAAAAATTTAGCTTCTTTTCCTCTCAAATCCTCTCTTAAGCCTCTGAATGCTCAGTAAAGGTTTTGATCATGGTAATACTTCCTTTTTGATTTTAGACAGAGTGGATATCTACAGGATGATTGAGTCAGGGAGAAAATTTTTATGGAAAGAGGCAAAGAGGAAGAGGAATCTGGGTTGTTATTTGGGGCACCAGGAGTGGCACTGAGAACTTTGTAGGGTTAAAACAACAAAAACACTTACTGGCTGTTCCTCTGTTTTCTTATCTAAAAAATAATCCTCTCCCCTCTCTCAGTGAGGGGGGATTGTAGAGTGGGGATTGAAGGCTTAGAAACAGCTGAGAAGATGGTGCATTAGGCACTGGCTTTCAGAAAAGGCGTAGTTAAGGGATTTTCTGTTCTGGACTGCAGATATTTTAGGAACCCTGCTGTAATCTACCAAATGTTCATTTTTGGGTGGCTGTATAACTGTGATTTCTTTACCTTGAAAAGGCTAGCTATTTTTCATCTGCTACCATGAGTGAATCTTTTGATTTCTGCAGCAGCTTGTCCTATGGCAAGTTTGCTGCATTTTACATTTAAATATTAATTTAGAGATAAAATGGTATCTTTGATATGTAAGTTTTGGAATGTTAACTAGATGCTTTAATAGGCTACAATTCTCTTTGTATATACATTTTTGGCAACAGTACTTATTAGGTAAGGGTACTACCTATTGTATCACTAGAAGGCACATAGAAGGCACATAGTATCTAATTGTCTCTTTTTAATGGTATCAATAGTGACCAGAGGGTTGAGGTTTTGTACTTCTGTTCCAAAGTTCTGCCTCAGCTCTTCAGCTAATGGTACTAACAGATACTGATGATCATTGCTTAGGAATCCATTCTTTCATTGGATAGGTGGGAGGATAAAGTTTGTTTTTTGATAAACTACCTCATAAAATTCATACTAATAATACAAATCAAATTTGATAATACAGATTTCTTACTTTGTTGATTTTATATTTGTTTTTCTTTTAAACTCTGACAAAAGTCTTTGTTGACACAAAGAATTCATTTGCTTTATTCCATAAAACAATAACAGTCTCAGAATGTAGTACCCAAATCAGCAACGATATCATTACTGAAAATCATTGAAGGTTTTTATTTTTTTGCAGTCCATTTGTCCTCATGGTTTATTCCACTGGAGATGCCCAGTTGGGTTATTACAGTCTAAAGTTCCTATTCTGTGAATATGTATGTTTAAGTTCGTTTCATTTTACTTTTGATTTTTAGGGATTACTTTTTCCTTTCACATGATTACAAAGTCAGATCTATATATAAAACAAGGTATATTCAAAGAAGTCTAGTCTCTGTCATGTTCTCTTAATTTTTTACTTAATCTTTCATTGTTTTTTTCGTTATTATAAGTAAGTGTGCATGTGTGGTTTTACCACCCTCTCTCGTGGGTAAATGGTAACCTGTTATACATTTTTTACTACCTGTGCTCTTGTTTTCCCTTCACATAATAGTGTATCTTTAGAGATCACTGCATAGTGATGGGGAGAAGGCAATGGCTTCCCACTCCAGTACTCTCGCCTGGAAAATCCCATGGGCGGAGGAGCCTGGTAGGCTGCATTCTATGGGGTTGCGGAGAGTCGGACACAACTGAATGACTTCATTTTCACTTTTCATTTTCATGCATTGGAGAAGGACATGGCAACCCACTCCAGTATTCTTGCCTGGAGAATNATCCCATGGGCGGAGGAGCCTGGTAGGCTGCATTCTATGGGGTTGCGGAGAGTCGGACACAACTGAATGACTTCATTTTCACTTTTCATTTTCATGCATTGGAGAAGGACATGGCAACCCACTCCAGTATTCTTGCCTGGAGAATCCCAGGGACCGAGGAGCCTGGTGGGCTGCCGTCTGTGGGGTCGCACAGAGTCGGACAATACTGATGCGACTTAGCAGCAGCAGCAGCAGCATAGTGATGGATAGCCATCTTCCTCAGTTGTTCTTACAAATGCCTGGTACTTTGTTGCATGATTGTGCGATTGTTTGTTCAAACAGCCTCCTACTGTTGGACATTTGGGTTATTTCCAGTTTTTTGCTGAGATACAAATTGCTGAAGTAAATTATCTTGTCCATGTAAATGTCTTTTTCATATTTTTGCCAGGGTATTTTGGAAGGGGTCTCTAGAAGTAGACTTGTTAGTAAAGGGCAGAGGTGTGCAGTTTCACTAAACGCTCTGTTCCCTTCCATGTGGCTTGTCTGATACTGAATCCCCACCAGCCATAAGTGAAAGTACCTGTTTATTTAGCTTTCCCAGTGTAGTATGTTGTCACACTTTTGGATTTTTGCCAGTTTGGGATAAGAAATGATATATCTGTATAGTTTTAATTTGCATTTCTCTTATTATGGATGAACTTTCCTAGTGTTTGAGAGTCATTTATATCTTTTTCTAGTCAATTTTTGCTACAGAATTGTTAATGACTTTATTTTTAGAAGCACCTTATTAGGTATAGTAATCTTTTGTTTTGATATAAATGACATTTTCCCTCTTATTTGTTGTTATGTCTTTTTTTTACNTCATTTATATCTTTTTCTAGTCAATTTTTGCTACAGAATTGTTAATGACTTTATTTTTAGAAGCACCTTATTAGGTATAGTAATCTTTTGTTTTGATATAAATGACATTTTCCCTCTTATTTGTTGTTATGTCTTTTTTTTACTAAAAGCATTTTTTGTCTTGGTGTTTTTTTTATTGAAATTTTATTTAATAAATAAGCCTAGAAATGAGGAACCATTGATAAGGAACCAGAATATTTGTTGTGATCATGCTATCCTTGGTGTTCATCTCATCCTACTCAGTCCTTTTTTATGAATTCTAACTTTTTGATAGCCAATGCTTCCTATATTATGAAGTCTAGACCTTCCTATGGTAATAAAAGCAGGTCTACATATGTGTGGGTTCTCTCATTCTCATATATAGAGTTAACTAGATAAATATTTAACAATTAAATACTCTTTACAGAAAGTACATCAAGTGCTACTTAGAGTTGTTGTTCAGTCGCCCAGTTGGGTTTCTTTGCAGCCACAGGGACTGCAGCACACCAGGCCTCTCTGTCCCTCACCATCTCCCGAAGTTCTTGTCCACTGCACCGGTGATGCCATCCAGCCATTCCATCCTTTGATGCCCTCTTCTCCTCCTGGCTCAATCTTTCCCAGTATCAGGGACTTTTCCAATAAGTTGGCTCTTCTCATCAGATGACCAAAATACTGGAGCTTCAGCTTCAGCATCAGTCCTTCCCCAACGAGTATTCAGGGTTGATTTCCCTTAAGATTGACTTATTTGATTTCCTTGCTCTTTAAGGGACTTTCAGGAGGCTTCTCCAGCACCACAGTTCGAAGGCATCAGTTCTTTGGCATTCTGCCTTCTTTACAGTCCAGCTCTCACAACTGTACATGACCACTGGGAAGACTATAGCCTTGACCATGTGGACCTTTGTCGGCAGAGTAATGTCTCTGCTTTTCAACACATAGTCTGGGTTTGTCATAGCTTTCCTGCCAGGAAGCAGTCGTCTTCTGATTTCATGGCTGCAGTCACCATCAGCCGTGATTTTAGAGCCCAAGAAGAGGAAATCTGTCACCATTTCTACCTTTTCCCCTTCTATTTGCCATGCAGTAATGCCATGATCTTAGTTTTTTTTTTAATATTTAGTTTTAAGCCAGCTCTTTCATTCTCCTCCTTCACCCTCATCAAGAGGCTCTTTAGTTCCTCTTCGCTTTCTGCCATTAGAGTGGTATCATCTGCATATGTGAGGTTGTTGATGTTTCTCCCATCTCTCTTGATTCCAGCTTGATTCCATTTGATTCCAGCAAATGTTGGCAATATGATTTCTGGTTCCTCTTCCTTTTCTAAAGCCAGCTTGGACGTCTGAAAGTTCTTGGTTCACATAATGCTATTTACTATTTAGAGAAGAAATAGTAAATACAGTGTTTTTCTTTGGCAACCAATACAGAGCTCAGGCATTCCACATGCTTACTGTGCTTAAGATTTATCTTAGTTAAGTGCTTGAAAGCTACAAGTGATTCTGGGCTAATACATTTAGCCTTGCTCCCTACCAGTGCTCCCCAGCTTAACATGAAATAAGCTACTGAAAGTTTCTGAGGACACTAAAGACATCTTGTCTTCTCCTTCTATTCCCTCTAAGATTTTCTAATCTGGGAACGTTGTTCCAGTTGGGCTTGGAAGTAGCAGAGTAATTCCTCTTTTGAGGAGAGATTTCTGATTGGTGAATTATAGTTTTTTTCATGTGTTTTTAGCAAGTTGTGTTAGGAATTATTTGAAGGAATGTTCTTCTCTCCTTACTTCTTAATGTAATAGCCGCATTGACAAAACACCTCCCCACCCCCAAGCGAAGTTTAGTCACTGGGAATCCAGAATGGGCTAATAGGTTGAGTGACAAAGAAATATCCAAATGAAATGTGCAAAAGTTGCCACATGTATTGGTTTGGAGTTTGAAACAGAGAAAGATTAGGACTTTACATCGCTACAGAATCAGAGAATTTAAGATTCAGGGGTCCCTAGAAAATCATTTAGCCCATCCTCATGGTACAGTTGTTTTCTCTGAAGCTCAGAGACATGGTCTGATTTGCCCAAAAGTATTAAGATTTTTGGGATCAACTGCAGGGAGTTTATGGTTAAAGGTGTAAGAGAAGATTCTCTGAGGGAGAGTAGATGCGCCTTCAGTCAATCAGTTAGGAATATGCAGGAGGTAGATTACCATTAAAGGACATCATTGAATGGTTGGATGGCTGACAGGAACATTGGGCAAATGGGATCACCAAGACCAAGAGAGGAACGAATTGCAGTTAGTGGGTAGTCAGCAAAGTTGTCTTACTTAGAAGTCATGAAGAAAGGATACTGAGAATCTCTTGGACTATAAGGAGATCAAACCGTCAATCCTAAAGGAAATCAGTCCTTAATATTCATTAGAGACTGATGCTAAAGCTGAAGAAGCTCCAACACTTTGGCCACCTGGTGTGAAGAACTGACTCATTGGAAAAGTTCCTGATGGTGGGAAAAATTTGAGGGCAGGAGGAGAAGGGCAGGCAACAGAGGATGAGATGGTTGGATGGAATCACTGACTCAATGGACATGAGTTTGAGCAAGCTCCAGGAATTGGTGACGGACAGGGAAACCTGGTGTGCTGCAGTCCATGGGGTCTCAAAGAGTTGGACATGACTGAGCGACTGAACTGAACTGAGTAGGAGAGCTTGATAAATTTCAAGAGTGCAGTTTCTGCAAAAGGAGGCAGAATTACATTGGGTGCTGAGGAGTTGCGTAGAAGACAATGGCGCCCCACTCCAGTACTCTTGCCCGGAAAATCCCATGGACGGAGGAGCCTGGTAGGCTGCAGTCCATGGGGTCGCTAAGAGTCGGGCATGACTGAGTGACTTCACTTTCACTTTTCACTTTCATGCATTGGAGAAGGAAATGGCAACCCACTCCAGTGTTCTTGCCTGGAGAATCCCAGGGACGGGGGAGCCTGGTGGGCTGCCATCTGTGGGGTCGCACAGAGTCGGACACGATTGAAGCGACTTAGCAGCAGCAGCAGCAGCTGAGGAGTTGAAGACAAGTTTGTTGGGTTGTAGGAGATAGCAGAGTAAGATAGTAGATAGTGAGAACAGCAGGAACAATGGTAACGTTTCTTCGGAAAGCCGTCTTTCTTTTTAGCTTTGAGGAGGAAGAATTAGTGTATAGAGTAGGGGGAGAAATTGAGAACACTAGAAAGGTAAAAAGAAGTGTAAAGGAAGCAGCAGGATCTGTTAACATTAATGGTTCTCTCTTCCAATAAAAAACATACACGGTGCAATTTACTATAAATCAGGTACTGTTCCAGGAGTCTTTGCATGTAATAACTCATTTAATTCTCAAAACCCTATGGAATTGTTACTACTACTACTATGTACATTTTATAAAATAGGAAACTGAGGCACTGAAAAATTAATTTGCCTGAAGTCCCATAGCCAATTGGTGGCACAACTGAGATTCAACCTACTTTGGCTCCGTGAGTCTCTGCTATGAATCACCAAACTGTACCGCCACTCTTCCAGTTGTAAATATTGTTCAAAAATGTATTTAATTTCATTATAGAGGTAAATCTGAACTTGAAAATTGTTGCATCTAAAAATATTACATATTTTGTGTGTATTCAATTATAAAAATCTCGAATATTGATTCATAATAATTTAAATGTTCTTTCCTTCAGGTTGTGCACTGTGCGTGACTCTTCCAATGAGTTTGTTAAATTTTTTCAGGTAAGTATTTTATTTTTTAATTGGACAAGAAATATGAAAATCTTTAGAAATTGTTGTTTAGGTGAATTTTAGGATCTTTCTTTTGAAATCTGGGCATTTTGAAAAGGTTTTAGAGCTGTATTTTGAATCTAAATTGAGATTAGGATCATCTGCCTGTAGTGGCTTGTGTAGTCAATTCAACCCTAGCTCAGAACTAGTTTTTTGGTAACAGTTTCGGGCTCATCAGTCTAATTTGTCATTTTTGTGTGTGAATGAATTGGGAAAGAGTATGTTCCTATTGGTATATTCATAGGTTTACATTCTTTTTATGAATTGATTATAAGTTGTAATAAATTGATTATAGGTAAGTTTAGTTAGCATGATCATAAAATGAAATTTCTGAACTTGTATAGCTGAAGACCAAACTCTGGAGCTATGCTGACTCTTCTTAAAGAGCACCATATCAGGCTTCTTGAAGAGTGGGGCGTGCCTGAGGAGTCGGGTAGGGGCTGGGAGGGAACTTGCCTTGGTGGAGTTCCAGCTCTCTGATTTATGCACGTTTCTACCTGGGCTCAGCACACTCAGTTTCCTTCTGTGACCTGAATGTATTTTGTTCTTTTGTTCCTCAGTACTTTTGCTCCCACTCTTTCCTCCACTCCCTGTTTGCTCTGCTTGGAACATTTTCTTGTACTTTGCACTTCATTTTTCCGTGCTCAGATTCACTGAATCTTCCCTCTTTATGACCACTGGCTGTCATTCATAGAAGTCATAAAATGTAACACTCTAAAAGCCTTAGAGATAATTTGAGATAATTCTTCTAAAGTTGAGGTTCTGATTGGGCAGTGTCTTGCCCAAGGTTATGTAATTAGTAGCAGAACTGGGATGAGAATTGAGGGCTCAGTTCAGATGGGCAGACATGTATGAGTGTGCTACCACCTGTGTGCCCAGAGCCACTAAGATATGCAGTGGCCCATCTCGGTTCAGAGTCTTTCACTGTTAAGTTGTGTATCATAGCAGCCCTGTGAGGTACTCTTCTAGTATGGTTTTGTGTTCATTTTAGTTTTTCCTATTAGAATGTAATCTCATAGGATCCAGACCAAATAATAAAACTTTTCTAGGTGGATAAATGAGACTAGGGAATCAGAAGACTTCCGTTCTAGTCCTGGCCTTGCCACTTGGTACCAAATTATGTAAATTTAAATTGTCACATCCTCACTTAATCTGTTTCTAAAATGAGATTGAGTGAAAGTTGCTCAGTCTTGTCTGACTCCTTGCAACCCCATGGACTATACAGTCCACAGAATTCTACAGACCAGAATACTGGAGTGAATAGCCTTTCCCTTCTCCAGGGAAATCTTCTAACCCAGGGATTGAACCTAGGTCTCCTGCATTGCACGCAGATTCTTTACCAGCTGAGCCACAAGGGAATGGCTGAAATGGGTAGCCTATCACTTCTCTGGTGGATCTGCCCAATCCAGGAATCAAACTGAGCTATGAGGGAAGCCCTAAAATGGATTAACCTGCCTCTAAAATGGGATTAACCTGGTGGCTCAGATGGTAAAGACTCCACCCACAATGCAGGAGACCCTGATTCAGTCCCTGAGTTGGGAAGATCCTCTTGAAAAGGAAATGGCAACCCACTCCAGTGTTCTTGTCTGGAGAATTCCATGGACAGAGGAGCCTGAAAGGGTATATAGTCCGTGGGGTTGCAAGAGTCAGAAATGACTGAGCAACTAACTTCTTACATCCTCACTTAACTAACTAACTTCTTACATCCTCACTTAACTTGCATCTGAAATGAGATTAATAATGTTGGTTCTACCTATCCCGTGAGGTTACTGTGAATAAACATAAGATAGTAAGTGTGTAAGTACTTTGAAAACTATAAAGATACAAGTATAGTGTTGAGTTTTATATGTAATAATGTTCTTGTATTACTTGATTTTTTTTTCCAGAAGCTATAAAAATAACACGTTGAAACACAATTCAGTCTATGAAGCTGTGGTTCCCTTCTTTTCTCCATGTTTGCTATTCATTTTGTCTACAGCATGGATCCTCCTGTCACCTTCAGATATTTTAGAGTTACACCCTAGAGTGTTCTACTTAATGGTTGGAACAGCCTTTGCCAACAGCACAGTAAGATTTTTCTTTTAAAAATCATAATACATATAAGAAATATTAAACAGAATTTGATAGTTTGAGAAATTTTATATAGTATTAGAATAAGCAGATTTTGAAGATCTTATAGTCAGAAATTTGAAAGGATAATTAATAACTGCAAAGACAGAACATGCAGAAAGTTACTTTATTTTTTTTTAAAACCAATAGGATTTGGAAACCACAGTAGTGTTTTGGAACCATGGCATCATTTAAATTTTTTTATTTGGTTGCCTGCTGAAGAATTCATGGAATAATGCTTTTCAGACTCTAAATATTATTAATAGTGTGGTTGAAATGGCAGCAGATCTAATGATTAATTTAGGGAGCTTGGAAAGAGGTTTTGACAGAGAAAAAAACACACGTATACCCCACATATTTTTTAACCAACTGGTTTTTAAATTAAGAAAATAGAATAAAAGCTTTGTAATAAATAATGCATATGTTAAAAAAAAAAATCCCTTTCTCTGCTATAGCCCAGCAAGAGTGCAGACAGGGAGGAATGATCAGGAGGGGTTGAGAAAAGACTCTGCTAGTCTGGCTGCCAGGAAGCCTGTGCTCTAGCTCAGGCTAGGTCCTTAGTAAGTTTTTATTTTTTAACTTAGCCCCCAAGTTTATGTTTCTATGTCCATACCGTGTGTTTACTATCTCAGGTCATACTGATTTCATCTAAAGATCTAAAAACATTGACATATTATTTATTATACAAAAAGTATCTCTGAAGGAATGAAACTGTATTTGAGTAAGGTGTTGAAGTAAAGAGAACCAAAGAGGTTTTGAGGTGTTTTCTGTGAAAGTATGACTGAATTGGAGGTAGCATCTCCTCATCAGCTTGAAGAAATTGAGTTGTGTGGTGCTGGGGAGGCTGTTCTGAAAAAATTATTTTCATATATATCATAGAATCTTAAAATTGGGAGCAATTTATTTTATCCCAACTGTTATCAAGTAGGAGAATGCCTTCTATGGCATCCTTACTGAATTATTTTCCAGTCTGAGGGTCTGCAGGTTTCGAGGCTGGGGGAGCAGTCCAGTCGAACTCCTGAGCATTTGAGAATTATGGAACTTGATAATAATGTAATGTTTTAATACTATCTTGGCTCAACTATTTGAATGCTTTTTAAATGTTGGAGTGACTAGAGCTTTAATTAAATTATTATTCTCTCTTTCTTTTAAATAACTTCCAGTGTCAGCTGATTGTTTGTCAAATGAGCAGTACCCGGTGCCCAACTTTGAACTGGTTGCTGCTTCCTCTTTTTGTGATTGTCATGGTGGTGACTGTAGGAGTAACCCCTTACATTGAGAGCATTCTCCTGTTGACGCTAACGGCTGCTTTCACTTTGGCCCACGTCCACTATGGAGTACGAGTGGTGAGTAAGCTGGGGCAGAATTGGTTCATTTGATTCTTAAACAGTGGAATGCAGGTGAGAGAAAATTTCAGAAGAAGCTTGCTTGTTAGAGTAACTGGAAGAATTTTGGGATATTCTCTGTAAATTTTGGATAATATCCAGGTGTGTATGATTCCAGATATTGTTGTAGTATTTTAAACTACAGATAATTTAAAAGTTGGGTAATTATTGTGAGGGATTAGTTCTTGTTTTTAAATGAGAAAAAATGTAAATCATTTCCTCAGTAGTAGAATTATAAGCTCTTTTGCGCTTTTATTTATTTTTTGGCACTTTTAATTATATTGGACAAAGTAATCCCATTTGTTGATTATCTATTTCTAAACTTGCTTCTTTAGCTTCAGGCGCATTTTCATGGGGGGAAATAGAGAAGAAAGTAGATTTAAGAAGTCTTTTGCAAACCTTAATATTCTCTTCTAAAATAAGAAACTGCTTTCAGGACAAATGGACCAAGATCCATATAATAAAGTGAAAGTCAGAACCAGGCAGTTTATTTCCTCTTTCCTTACACTTTAGCATTCTTTTGTAATTATTTTACATATCTTAGCATGGTCTTGTATTTATGATTTTTAATTACTGTACAGTATTCCGTCAAGGAAATTACTTAATGTCAGTTTGCTTAACCATGACCCAGTTATTTTAATCATTTAGATTCTTTGCAGATTTTCACTATTATAAATAAAGTTGGAGTGAACAAATTGTAATAATGTTTTTTCCTTCATTTGCTTTGTTTTTTGAGGATAATTTCATAGCAATCGGGTCATGTGGAGGGTATTCATATTTCTATGGCTTTAAAATACTTTTATTTGATATGTTTGTTTTGAAAATAACCTTGCTGTGAATCAATTTGAGAAACAAAATGCCTTTACTTCTATATATGATTTAAATGGGACACTTGTCAGGTTTGATAACAATTTTTTATACCTTGTGTATGTTTCTCCCCTTAGTGTTTCTCCCCAAAGTAGCCTATATTTGTTGAAACAAAGTAGATGAAAAAAACCATGATAAGTCTATGAATTGTGACACAAAGACATAGTCATTTAGGTTTTTGTTTGTACAAATTTAGTGTTACATGCATTTTTAGGCTTTTTTCTGTTACTCATCAGTCATATGCATGAAATAGAATACAGTTGCCAGTGTCTTTCATAATTGTTTTATCTATGATCCTTCAGAAGTATATCTTTAGAAAACACACACTCCATATACACATGCCAAACCAAACCAAAACATGTTATCTTTAAATTTCAAAGGCAGTACATTTTTGTTGTTAAAAATCTGGAAACTAAATATAAGCACAAGCTAACTGAAAAAAATTCCAGGAACATCTTTTTTTTTTTTTTTTTTACTGTCTTTCTACTCTCTTAACACTTCTACAGATTTTGACCAGAAGGTAAAACTTGCTGAACCACACAAAAACATTGATTACTTCTATTGAAATGAAAATATTAAGAGTGAGAATGAAACTAAGAAGTATTAAGTAAACAATACTTGCTAGCTGGCACATTACCTTGCTCTTGTCTACCCTCTAGTAGGGATACCCTAACTAACATGGCTTAAACCATCAAAAATTTACACATCTAGCTTTATACTGTTACATGAGGTTAAGAATGATCACCTAGAAGCATTGTAAGAAGGTGAACATTGACTCTAATCATATATGTAAATATTTGATCTGCTAGATAGTATAAATCAACTAACCCTATAATTTTTCAGCAGATTTGAATGTAAGGCTCTGTGGTCTGGGAGGCTCTGGAAAGACTAGATTTTGAAGTTGGGCAAACCCAGGTGTAAGTCTCCCAGATAGTTCTACTACTTACTCAGCCAGCTAGTTCTACCGCTGTCCTAGTCCAGGGAGACCTCTTCGTTTCTAATGATTTTTGCCATGCCAGTAAATTGTTTCCAGAGAGTGAATTCTGTATGCATTTTAAAGAAATTATGTATGTATTTGTCATTGCCTCATGTTCTGGTTTTCTATAGGTAAAGCAGCTGAGCAACCATTTTCACATTTACCCCTTCTCATTGAGAAAACCAAACTCAGATTGACTAGGAGTGGAAGAAAAGAATATTGGCCTGTAATCTACAGAAAGAAGATGTAAATAAGATGCTTGTAAATATTCATCCATCACCGTTGAACTAAACTGATCTGCTTAACAGACATGGGAACTAAGTGTGTGTGGGGTACTTGGACAGCAGGAATGATACATATCTGAACTTGTGGAATATTGGACCTGTTAACTCCCAGCTTACTTTTTTATAAAACCATGTGTTGTTTTGGTTAAATGTAATAGTCCAGCAAAATGTTCCTTGTAGTTTAGTAGTCCGTGATGTTTTGGTTCATACAGAGTTAAAGATGCTTGGATTTTATTTTTCAAACCTTTATTTGTTTAGGAATACTGATAACATTCAGAGGACCCAATATGTTTTCATATTTGGTACTTAGTAGTAAGTCTTTAGCTGTGGAAGCTATCAGTACCCCAAATCTAATATAGGGAAAAGATAAGAGCAAGTCACTTTCAGCAAGAATGCCAAATGATTAAGAGAACAATATACAGTTGCCAAATACTGGTTTCACTTTCCCATGGAAATGCCTTTTGTCCTCATGTGTTAAGAGAGCTTATGTGTGTGTGTGTGTGTATATATATATATATATATATATGTATATGTATATATATATGTATTTAAATTCTCTAGTATTCCAGCTCTCTTTGTTATGGAACAGATCTTGATAAGTGGTTTAATTTTCTTTTAAAGAAAAATATTTTATTGAGACTTAATAGAGAATGGATTGTAATTATGGCTCACTCATTGGCATGGTTCAGTGTTTAAACGTGGCATTTTTTTCCCCTCAGCTACAAGTTGCTGAGATTTGGTGCCTATGAACTATGATCATATGAATGCATGTGATAGTCCCATTCCTGGAATAATTACTTGTGAGGAACATAGATTAACTTCCTTATAAGAAAAAAAGTTTCTTAGGAATTAGGAATCTCATGAACCTCACTATGAAATTACTACTGTGAACGTTGCTGCGAACCTAGATTTCTGATTTAATTTGTCCTTCCTCTCTCCTTTTATCTCTTCCTGTGGAGGAAATAGTGCTGTTTTTTTATTTCATACAAGATAAAGACATAGAACTTCTCTCTTCCCCAACTTGTTCATTTCTCTACCTGAAGAAAAATTTTGATATATATGCCTTACTAAGTATTTACACCCTTTAATATGACTTGGAGTAATTTTTGAGGTTTACTGACAAACATAAAAATCTCTTTTGACTTCCATATGATTGTTTTATGATCACAGCTTTTCATGAATGTGGATATTCTATTTCTTTCTGATTTTGTTTCCTTAATTTAATTTGGTGGTGGTGAAATTTACCAGCTGATTTTCTTTTATTTTCCACTAAATGAAGTTTGTGCTTGAATGAAGAGTGTATCTTAAACCCTTTTTTTTGGACGGATTGCACTTGGATAAAATAGGCACCACTGTGTTGATAATGTAATTAAAACCATAATCATTATTTATCTATAAATATGCCTATCATTAAATTTAATTATAGTGTATTCTTTTGTTGGATTTTAATCTGCCACTTTGTAAAAATAACCATGTAATTATTATTTCAGTTTTTAAAATTTGTGAACTGTAATCATTGTCATCAAGTTATTAGAAATGAAGTATCATGGAGCTAACTGTACTCAATTTTTAAAAAATTGTAAAGGTTGAGGTATATTCTGTGACTTTCTCTGAGACAAAAATGAACACTGAAATAGTTGGGAAATTAACAGAGGAGAATATGGATAATGATACCATGTTTACTTAAATTGCCATCATGGAGGTCAGAGAATGAACTAATTAAGTAAATGTAACTTATTTTTTGTATACCTTGTTCTGTGTCATCTGTAAAATCGAACTGGATAAAGTGTTAATTTGGGCCGGGAACAAAGCTTTGCTTTAAGATTTTAAGCTAATCATTTTATTGTTTTGTTGACTTTGTATACAAAAATGAGATTCATCTGTATTATGTAAGAGCTGAAAAATATTTATAAAATGGCAAATTTGGACCACAGGCTTTCGTCACTTTGTACAGTATAGTAAAAAAAAAAAAAAAAAACACAACAACCCTTTATTTCTGACATAGGGTCATGTCCTGTAATTTTGGGTCTCTTACCTCAAAGTGTGTTTCTGCTCTTTTTTTTGCATCAGGTTTATTTGAAAATTGTTTTGTGCCTATACTTGATTACATATTTCCCTATGGTGGTTAAGAATTATGCTGTAGTCAGTTTCATTGGCATCATGAGATGAAAAAAAGATGGATGTCAGGAAGATAAAAG
The DNA here is from genome assembly GCA_006410875.1 of Neotragus pygmaeus. NCBI lineage: Eukaryota > Metazoa > Chordata > Mammalia > Artiodactyla > Bovidae > Neotragus > Neotragus pygmaeus. Next base: position 1,767,055 of record SJYV01045960.1, on the reverse strand, counting down.
ATGAAAAGTGAATAACCTTTTCAGAATACTGTGGACTTGCGACTCTTTAGTGTACCGTTGACTCCTTTTTTTGGTTTAGTCTGCCGTCTTGAAGTGTATCGTGAAAGCCCCTCTTTGTCATGTATGGTATAGCAACTGAAGCAGGACTTTGTTACAAAGAGCTCTGTGAACTGACATCATCGCCAATGATCATAACATTTCCAAAGTATAAAAGGTATTTTAGGCTTATGCATGATATTTTGGGGTGCGTTCACACCCCAGCCTTTCTCCTAGCATATGCTGAGCTGCTTTTTGGGGAGCAAGTGGCATAATTGGTTATACATGCATGTTTTCTGTCCATTTCAGAACAGAGTGCCTTAGCCAGGCTAGAGGTTTGCTTTGTGTTTCTTCTGACCAAAGTTACCTAGACCTGTAGGAAGTTTCTTTTCAGGTTATGGTATGAAAAATGTCCTTTCATGCTTATCAGAAAATTCCCCAATGTTTGAAGGGGGGCATAGGATAGAAAAATCTAAAAAATATCTGAATATATTCATGATGCATTTTATGATCCTTTAATAACATTCATGGTCTTAGTGTAATCTACATACAGTTTATAATTGCCACAGTTTAACTAACATTCCTCCCTTAATGTGTAACAAATGTAATTCGTGGGTTTTAGTCTTTAAGGGTAATAGAGTGAATAACTTCCAAATCGAGAAGTAAAATAGTCTTCCCTGGCATTTTAATAATATCATGGTTAAGTTTTAAAAAGAAGATTTGATGCTGATTATGGCCTAGAATGTTACAGTACTGTTACCAGCATGTTATCTATTTTGATAGAGAGCTCTTGGGAAGAGGAGTGCATGTCTAGGATTGCCCCGATTCTAAATAGTTCCTGAAAGAATACTGATCATGACCTGGAGCCTGGGCATTGGGGGAACATGCCAAGGAGAAAGCAAGCATAGATGATGTCCACTTGAAGGGGAAGAAGAGATCACTTCAGTGCCCAGTGATGCTACTGCCGTGCACAGTTCAAAACTGTCACAATTTAAATCATCCTTCCTCCATTAATCTCAAGTTCAAATGTGAATTTAAAAGTTTCCTAAGTGTTCAGTTTTCAAAGCATTAATTTATGTTGTAGTCAGTCCAAAAGCATTTGGAACACATCTTGTTTTTCCTGATAGCTCAATTGGTAAAGAATCTGGCTACAAGGCAGGAGACCCCAGTTCAATCCCTGGGTTGGGAAGATCCCCTGGAGAAGGGAAAGGCTACCCACTCCAATATTCTGGCCTGAAGAATTCCATGGTCATAGTCCATGGGGTTACAAAGCCGGACATGACTAAGCGTTTTTCACTTTCACTTTTCACTTTGCTTTCCAAAGCAGGCTTTGATTCTATAATCTATGGAGAATGAAAAAGTAATCTGAAAGTGTTTGAATCAAAGACTACTTCTCCCCTTAATATTTTAACAGGAAACCTGTTTGTAACTCTCCTTTTCTTTCTTTTCCTGGGTTTCCCTTTAACCAGCCACCACCTGGGACAGAGACTCCACTTGCTTTGTCACCCCCCTATACCCTGCAACATTCAGATTTCCTTGATGGCCTTAGATCTCTTGCCTAGGCAAGGAGTGGGAATGTGCCAGAGAGAACAAAGTAAATCTGAAGGACTAGATCTTTTGACTTTGGGTCCCCCAATAAGCCAAAAAGAGGTACAGAAATCTTTGATTGTGCTGATTCCTGTGTTTAGAGTGGCCTTTATCTTGACTTCAGTTCTGGACTTGCTGGAGCACGCTATAGGAAATTTGTGAGATCAGATTGGAATTTTCTTTGTCCCATGAGGTGTCCTTGTAAGGCCGCATGTCCATTCTTGAACACCCTGTGGGTGAATAGCCTTCAGTGAGCTGCAAGTACTAAAAACTTCCAGGGAGATTTTTTTTTAGTATGCTGCATTTGAAGCACTTTGACATGTACCTTTTAAGTGACAGTTTTAACAGTAAAATGGTGTCAAATTAATCACTGTGAAACTGAAAGTATGATGTCCTGTACATTTTAGGAAGCTTGAGTAATTTTCAGATTTTCCTTTATTATGTAACCCATGTGATTTGTATATTTTACTTTTCATGTTTGACAGTGGTACCTGACATTGGCAGACAGTTGCTTTAGGATATATGGTAAATCATGGTTGTCTAGCTTTTCCAGAGAAAGTGGTAGTGTGTTTACTTTTTCCTTTGTGTGGAGCCATGGGAATTGGACTTACTGGCTAATTCATTTCCATTGTTTCTGTGGTGCACAATAAACAACCTTTTAAAGCTGCATGCTAGTAATACTTTCCTTTTTAATAAATATGCTAGAGACAGTAATCTAGCCAATTGTTTTTAAGCAGAGACTTGCTCTTTTTTTCAGACATATCTTAAATGAACTAATATTTCTGGTAGCATAAGAAATTTTGACATTTGCAGCCTTTTTCACAGGTGGCCTGAGTGAGTGGGTTATATTGCATTTGGAGAGAAAGGCCAGATTCCCAGAATTGGAAAATGGCACATGAACTAATTTTAGAATGTTTTCACAAGGGCTTGTCTTAGGGAGAGTCTGTTTGGACACAGAAGTATTGTCTGGCCTTCTACAGGCCATTCCCTTTGTCTTACTCTTCACAGAATGATTCTTAGAAAACCAGATTCAATCAGAGTAGTGTTATTTTGAAAGCATATGAATTGGATCATCATCATGGAGTACCTAATGCTACGTTGTAACCAGAGACACTTTTGGAGACCCAGGGAGTGGCTAAATGCTGTGGATGCCTTGTGACTCTTAGGCTAAAGTCTTCTCTTAAGTAGTTTCTATGGATAACAGAATTGGAATTGATTTTGTTTTTTATTGAAACATACATGGAGTAAGTTCTTGACTAGAAGCATGTTCAGTACTTAATGTTACTAATCAGGTTATAGGAGGGGCCTGTCTTAATTTTATGAGGTCCATGAATGCTACATTATGAATCTGTTTGAATTACTGGTATCATTCTGTATCAGACTTAGTTTAGTAAGTACTAATTAAGACTGCCCACAATATGAACATTTTTGGGTAAATTATTTTGTTTAAATAACTTATCCCATTAGAGCAGCTATTCAGGAGACAAAGACCCAGCTACAGGTAATCTCTTGCTTTTTCTGGAATGTGCCAAGAAAGCAGAATTCAGTATTAAACTCCAAATTTCAGAGTTGTTTTTTTTTTTCCCCCAAGTAGTATTTCCTCTGGGTCAAGTGGAAGGCAGTGAACAGTTGCTGAGGTGTAAACTCCTTTCGACCTGCATTCTCCCTTTCCCCTCCCATCTAACAGAATAGATTAAATTTGTAGCCAATGGTAGGAAAAGAAATCGACACTTTTCTGAGTAAGGTTTCATGTCCTGTGACTAAGAATAGGTGGCGGGAATCATGGCCAAATCAATTATTGATTTGTATAGCCTGGTCCTATTGCAGTTTGCTTTCTGTAGTGTTGTGAAACAGAAGGATGATTTCCATCCCCTCAGGTGCCTAGAAACAATACCAGTTAAGTGACTAGAATGTGTCTGCTACAACTGGAATATGTGAGAGAAGTTGAAAGGAACACAAAGTTATTTTCCCTTTCAAGTAGTTTAATTGAACATGTTTGTAATTGGTCTACCTAGGGCTTGTCCATGTTCATAGCAAATAACATAGCATTTATTTTATCTGGTTATGTGTGGTGTGTGTATGACTACATATCTAATATGTACACATATATTCTTTGTGCATATATATGTATGATGTATTCGTATGTACGCACAGTCTACTCTTGATTATCAGCAAGATGATAAGCCCTCACCAGACTGTTTCTTCATGTTGACTTAATCTGCATGTACCCTGTAACTCTGAGAAGCCTGTTCCTTATCTGCATCTCCAGTCTTTGCTACTTGCCTTTCATCTTAGTCCCCAAGAAAGGCCTCGACATATGTCACTTTCCGCTTCCCTTTCACCAGGGATTGTGTGAGTCAGAAAACTTGAGAAGATGGTTGCTTCCACCACAGTTGAGTCTTCCAGGGTTTGAGTGATGGTGGGGCCCATTCCTGGCCAGAAGGCAGTGCCTGGAGCAATTGTGCTCTTGGGCTTGATGGGGGAAAACTCTAGCTCTTGTGGGAAATGGGATGTCACAACTTGCTTAAATTCCTTAGCTGGAATGTTGTGAGGTCTTAGGTTATTTGATGTGGAAACAGGGTACAGGTGTGCATTTCACCATTCGTTTTGTGTTATCGGTATTCCTGGTCCGCATTGCTTGCCCAGGTAATCAAGATCTGACTGTTTCTTGCCACTGGATTCTGGAAGCCTTGTGCTCTCAACTGAATTTATGTTTTATATTTCTGCTGCTGTGAAACCCAAAAGTAATGCAGTAGGTTTTAATTTAAAATTGTTTTAACTCTATTATGGATAAATATTTATTGTAATAAAAGTAAAGAGTAAATGGTTTTTAAATCCTTTTAATTATTTTCACATTGTTGTCTTTGTTTTTCCTTGGTAGGTGCCAAAGGGGAGGGGAGTTCTGGGGAGAAAAAGTGTCCAGTCACTTGTCTCAGAGAATGACTGGTTAATTTTGAGCAGGATTTTAAAAGGTTTTGTTTGATCAGCCTGCTTGCTCCTAGGTATTCTATAATCCTGTGACTTGTATCAGAGAGCAAAGTACTAGGAAGTTGGCAGGAACAGCTTTTCATAATATACTGCTATGATCCTCCTAGAACTAGGCGGATCTAGGATACTAGATACTGGATACTAGGCAGTATTTATTGTTCTCATAATAACTGAGTCACACTTACATTAGCTTGTAAGGTGATTGTTTCATACTGAAAAACATCTTCACATAACTGTCCTGCACCATTGGTGGGAATGTAAATTGGTACAGCCACTGTGGAGAACAGTGTGGAGGTTCCTTAAACTAAAAATAAAGCTACCATATGACCCTGCAATCCCACTCCTGGGCATACATCCAGAGAAAAATGCCATCTGAAAGGATCCATGCACCCCAATGTTCATTGCAGCACTGTTTACAATAGCCAAGACATGGAAGCAGCTTAAATGTCCCTCAACAGAGGAATGGATAAAGATGTGTAACATAGATGTAGTGGAATATTACTCAGCCATTAAAAAGAATGGAATAATGCCATTTGCAGCAACATATGTGGACCAACATGAGTGAAGAAAGAAAGGAAGAGAGAAAGAAATAACACACGACACCCCTTATATGTGGAATCTGAAAAGAAATGATACAAATGAGCTTACAATACAGAGGTTCACAGACTTAGAGAATAAGCTTATCCTGGAGGAAGGGATAGTCAGGGAGTTTGGGAAAGTCGTTTATACACTGCTACATTCAAAATGGATAACCAATAAGGACCTACTGTATAGCACAGGGAATTCTGCTCAATGTTATGTGGCAGCCTGGATGGGAAGGGAGTTTGGGGGAGAATGGATGCATGTATATGTATGGCTGAGTCCTCCCACTGTTTGCCTGAAACTATCACAACATAGTTAATCAGCTGTACCCCAATACAAAATAAAGTTTAAAAACAGAAACCATCTTCCCATATAAAGAGTACTAATGTATGGTGTTAATTTTCCAGGCAAATTGCTTAAGAACTTAAGAACCCACATTTAGTGTACCNCCGGGGGCTTTGGAAGGGTAGGGGGCGCTGTGTCCCTGACTGCAGGGCGGCCCTGTCAGAGGCAGGCTCACACCGGGGCCGGGGTGGGGAGGGGGGCCCAGGGAGCAGGGGCGGCTGCCCTCTGCCCAGCCGCACACCCAGGCCAGCGGCAGCCCCAGGGAGGCTCGGGCAGGGTGCGGACCGGCTGAGGGCGGGCGCTGCTCAGCAGGAAGCGCTGTCTGCCGGGGTCCTGTGGTCTCCACCCCCCACCTCTGGATAAAGAGGCCTCCGGGGGGCCACACGCACCCCGGAAAGGCTGGTGCCCCCCACAGACGCTCAGGAGTTCGGCAAGTCCCCGTTTGGAAACAGTGCAAATCGCGAAGCCCAGTCTGTGCCAGAGGCCAGNGGGTCCTGTGGTCTCCACCCCCCACCTCTGGATAAAGAGGCCTCCGTGGGGCCACACGCACCCCGGAAAGGCCGGTGCCCCCCACAGACGCTCAGGAGTTTGGCAAGTCCCCGTTTGGAAACAGTGCAAATCGCGAAGCCCAGTCTGTGCCAGAGGCCAGTTGGCTGTCCACCAAAGTGCCAGAACCTTCCGGCTCCCCCCCGCGGCTTGCAGAGCTTCAGGACAAGCCAGCTTTTAATGAGGGGAAGTCACCCTCCCCGGGGAAGAGTGTGGCTGCTGGGAAATGGTTTTCAACGGTGCTGGCTCCTCCTTCTAAGGAGACGCCACTAGGAGCCAAAACGGTTAAACCAGCAAGTGCTGCTATTTGGGATCTGCTGAAAAGTCAAGTTAAATCATTTTTATTTCCAAACATAAAAATAAAGATTCTGTCTCCCTTGCCATAAGACAGAGGATGGCTGGGGACCTGAGGACCACTGCCCCAACCTTATCTGTGAAGGAAGGAAAGCAAAACGGTGCTCGGGGCCCCGAGGGCACCCCGCCGCCGGCTCCCGGGTCTTCAGCAGGAAGGATGGGACAGGCCACAGTTTCAGACACGGGCAGGTCCCACAGCCGGGAGAGGCCAAGGCTACGGGCGGCTTCCCTCACAGCGTGAGGCGCTTGTGGTCAACAGACGTGCCTGGCAGCCCCTCAGCCTCAGATCGAAAGCCACAAGCAGGAAGAAGGGCTCCTGGAATTCCGAACCTATTTCTGAGCTGCAGTCAAAAAGCCTGCCTGCTTACTGAGCAAGACCTGCCCCAAGGTCGGAAGGCTAAGCAGAGGAGAAAAACCTGGGCTATCCGAGTTGAGATCTGCTTCTTTTGACAATCGCAAACAGTTTTCCCTCTCTAGTCATAAACCTGGGTAACAGTGGCAGAAGCTTCGGCGGTCCTTAGCCACCCCTCCCCCGCGAGAGCATCTCAGGGCAGCGGGAAGCCTCCTGGCTCATAAACAGAGTGGCTGGGACTTGGGCCCGCCCTGACCTCCCCAGGGCCCCCTACAGCCCTGGAGTCTCGACAGGCTTGTGCGCGTGGGAAAACCACTCTTCTGGCTCGGAAAATCAGGGAAGAAGAATTTGGCGTAGGAGTCTTGCAAGAGGGGTGACGCTTTCCCCCGAATCTTTACAACGAGAGACTCACCAGCAGCACAGAGACCCAGACCAGGCCCCGCGCAGACAAGCTGCTGCGCGGCACAGACCCTCCTCTGCACTCAGACTCCCAGCGAGAGGAGCCAGGCAGGGGCAGGCACCCGGGCTCCCGGCCGCTGGGCAGGCTCCCCAAGCCAAGTGCCTCACAGGGGAGCCCCGGGGGCCCCCCGCGAAGGCAAGGCTGCCAGCACCCACGCGTTACAGATGAGTCCTGAAGCTCCCCAGTGGCCCTTGCTCTGCCCAGACCCTCCCCCCAGCAGGAAGTCCACACCAGCAAAACACTCAGTCCCGGTCTGTGCGACCCCCAAGCCTTGGGCACCAGTCCCCCGGGGGAGCCCCGAAGCCACTCGGGCCTGGGTCAACCCAGCCATCCTGCGGCTCATCCCGGGTGTCCAGGCAAGTGTGGCCAGAGCAGAGTCATGCTCAGAGGGCGTATCCTCATCACACCCCAAATCTGGCAGCGCCGGCCGGACCCAGGAGCGCAGCCCACCCTGTGGTCCACAGGCTGCGGCCGCCCTGGACAGCTGCTCTGCAGAGAAGCGGCCACATTCAGCGGGATGCGCAGACCCACCTTCCCACGCTCGTCCTCCCCAGCCCTGCTTCCACCGAGGCGGCTCTTCTGATTTTCCTTGCTAACCCACATCCGACCAACCGTGCTCCGTCCACCCTTTCACCTGCTCTGATGCCAGGCCACGATCAGGACCGACGTGTGTTAAGTGCTTGCTGGGAGCAGGAAGTGGTGCTTTACTGCATTCAACCCCACCATAAGATTTTCCACAGCCTATGAAGAAGCTGCACGCACGATCCCACTTCACAGGTGGAGACACTGAGGTCAAACGTCATAGCAACCTGCCCAAGGAAGTCCTGCCCCCTTAGGCCTGCACCGTGACCAGGCCCCGTGACCGTCTCATAGCTGCACAAGCGGCCCCAGCAGGAGCCTGCAGAGACGAGACCAGAACTACATCCTCGCCACGCGCTCAAAGCCCAAGGGCTCATCCAACCACCTGCCGTCTCCCCAGGCAGACATCTAGTAGAAGCAGGACGGTCAGCACACACTCCTCCCCGCAGCGGAGCACGGGATGCTGGCCACAGCAGCTTGTGTCCTAGGGGCATGGGACGGCCTGGCCCGCTGCTGACCTCAAACACTTCCTCATCCAGAATCCGGGTGCCGAATACGATGATGCCATTGACATCTATCACAGGGTGTTCACTGCGGTCCAGGAACTTGGTAGTCTTCCTTTTACAGTCCAGGATCAAGGTGACATTCTTCTTGTGGACGCTGAGAGCGATTCTGTGCCACCTGCAAAGAAACAGCCAGCCCGAGCAGATGACGGGGGGCGGGTGTCACCAAGTACCACGCCGAGTGTCCCTGCAGAAAGTCCCCAGAGACGCGAGAGGAGATCTGCTCTCTGCAGAGTCGCTCAGAGCCGAGCTGCTGCGGCCAGACAGGCGTGGGCGCGGGTCCACACCGCGCGCCACGGGAAACCCCCTGCACTCAAGTCAGGCCTCTCGTCTCTAGGATGAGGTCAGCTGTCTGGCCCGGAGCGCAGCCCTGAAGCCTGGCTCCGGTCAAGGGCGGGGACTCCCCGAAGGAGAGTGGGGAAACCGAGTCTGCCGGGAGATGGGCGGATGGATGGACCTGCTTGAGGCTGTCAGTGAGAAACCCAGGACTCACATCCTGAGTTCCTGAAGGATCGCGGCATGTGGCCTCAGACGTGTGGGCCACAAAATGAGGGATCTCAAACTACCAGGGTTTAGGGAGGTACCCAACAGAGAGTTCCGGAAAAACCTGACTCCTTTTTCAATCACTCACTCTCACGTCCGCATCTGCATCCCTGCGTGCGTGCTAAGTCGCTTCAGTCGTGTCCAACTCTTGGCAGCCCTATCGACCGTACCCTGCCAGACTCCTCGGTCCACGGGACTCTCCAGGCACGAGGCCTGGAGTGGGGGGCTGTGCCTCCCCTGTGTCTGCATCCTTCAGGATGTCGCGAATCCTCTCTGGAAGAGGTTGGGTATACCTACACAGTCTCCCGTGTCCCTGCAGACACTCACAGGCTAGCATCTGATATTGTTTAGTGCGCTTTACAGGGGGCCATGAGGCCCAGGGAGAGGAAAGGTCTCCAGAGCCATAAAGGATGAGCCCCGATGGAGACCAGCCCCGGACTCCAAGCCTGGTGCGCTCTCTGACCCGTGGGCATGCTGACTCCGTCCTGCTCTAAATCACATCCTGCTGCTAGGTCCCTAGCTCCCGGGGGCTTTAGGTGACCCACCCGACCCGCCAGCAGGGGAGGGAGGGGTTGCCCGGCGGTGCCACTTACTTGCCATCCGACAGGTTGATGCCTCTGAAGAGGGGGTAGTCCTCTGGCCCCGGCTTGCCCGTGTGGTCCTCGTAGAGGAAGACCGGAGAGCGCCCCATCTCCAGGCCGATCTGCTGGATGCCCTGCTCGTTGTAGATGGAGACCAGGAAGGCCTGGCTGCCTTTCTTGGCTTTCACAGTGGTCAGGATGGAGAAGTCCTCGGGAAACGCAGACGCTGGAACAGAGGACGGGGGTGAGGAGGCAGCTGGGAAGCCCTCCACCCTGCCCAGCCACAGCTCTCTGCAAACAAACCAGCTCAGGGACTGGAAGCCTCTGCTGTGGAAGGTGGTGCACAGATATTTGCTTCACATCTGTCCCTGGATCAAACCATTCCTGCAAGCCCTCCTGAACACCACGTGGTCAAACCCACCCCTTCGAGGCTCCGTCCAAAAAGAAGCCTGACTGCTCCTTCCAGCTGTGAGCCATCAGTCCTCTTTTCACTCCCCAAACCTCAATACATCTATGTCTAAATCCTCAGAACTTTCTAGAATGTGAGCTTCCTCTGGGCAGGTGCTGTTCCAGACGCACCTCTGACCCTCTGCAGGGCCTAAGGCTGAACCTAGCAGAGTGTGTCTCATTCCACACCCTTTGGAGGGTGGGAGGAGAGAGAAGAGGGGAAGGAAGGCAGGAGGCTGGAGATCACCACTCGAACGGCAGACATTTCCTGGTTGATATGTGAGTCGGAGAAAAGGTAAAGTAAATCAGAAGACGAAACCCTGGCCCTGGTCTGTTGATGGGGGGAGACTTCCCTACAGCACAGGCCAGACTCTGGCTGGCCCTCCCCAGCAGGCCCCAGAGTCCTGCACACACAGGCCCTTCGCACCCTGCACCGCGGACAGGACAGGGACCCGGCCCCCTCCTCCCGTCCGTCCTGGCAGAGGGGTCAGTGGTGCTCTCTCTGCGTGCTCTGCAGCTCCCCTGAGAGCAAGGGCCTGGGGCTGGGCCAACCGATGCGCGGCCAGGAGGGCTCAGTGCCAGCCAGCGTGCGTCTCAGAGCCAGGGCACGGAGTGGGCCGAGGAGGGTCGGCAGGGACTCCGGCCCAGGGAGGACAAGGCCCGAGGCTGACGCCGCCTCCCACCCAGCGCGCCGCGGAGGGCTGGGGCCGGCCCGGTCCTGGGTAAGCACAGAGCCCCATGCTGACCCAGCCCTCCTCCAAAACGACCACGAGGTCAACCAGACGGCCCGGGTGCCTGAGCTGGGGTCAGTGGGGAGGGCCCACCTGCTGGTTCAGATGGAAAGAATCTGCCTGAGACTCAGGAGACCCAGGTTCAATCCTTGGGTCGGGAAGATCCCCTGGAGGAGGGCATGGTGACCCAAACCAGCACTGTTGCCTGGAGAATCCCACGGATGGAGGAGCCTGGTGGGCTACAGTCCAGGGTGTTGCAAAGAGTCAGAAAGGACTGAGCGACCGACATGTCCATCTCCAGTGAGGAAGCTGTCCGTGGGCGCCCCCCACCGCACAGCCGGGCAGCTGGCCTCTGCTTTGGGCCCCTGTGGGGGAGTCCGGCCAATGCCCTGCTGGGGGCGAGGGGGCTGCCAAGGAGGTGGGCACAGAAACCAAGCCCCGAAGGCCAGCAGAGCTGTGTGAGCTCTCGAGGCCGTGATGGAGGGCAGGTGGAAACGGCCATCCCATGGGCCCCAGAGCTCAGACTGAGGTGCGGATGCAGGAAGGCGTGCGGCTCGCAGCCCAGGATCAGGTCCCGTTGTTGAGAAGCTGCCAGTTGGGGTCTGTTTGCTGTGCTCAGCGCCACCGCCCCACCCACCCCCAGGCAGGCAGAGAGTGGGTGGGTTTGGCCGGTGGTGTAGGGAAAGGCTTCAGGAAGGGTTTGATGAAGGGGCAGGTATGCAGGGAACGTCTGGGCACCACCACACCCAGCGAGGGTCGCCAGGTCCGAGGGGAAGGGTGTGGTCAGCATGGTCACCTGGGGGAAGGCTGGCTTCATTAAGGCGTGGACTCAGGCTGCCCTTCTGTGCCCGAGAAGCTGTTTGAAAAGAGCTCTGCGGAGGCCACTACCGTCACCAGCATCTCCCCACACTGTCCTCCGAATGTGAGACGTGCTGGGGGGCCAGAGACCCCGGCCTGCATGAACCGCCGTGGGAGGGGGAGTGTGGTGGCTGCACGCAGGCCCCAGGCGAGACCCCAGCCGGGACCGCGGCAGGCCCTTCGGTCCCCAGGTGCGAGCAGACACTGAAGGGCCCGGGGTAGCATCTGACCCCAAGCATGTCAGAGGTCCCTGCTCACATCCAGGACAGACATCAGTCACCCTCGGAGTCCGTGACCCCTGCTCTCATCTCAAATGTTGGCCTGCCTCCTGTGTCCACCCCGTGACCCCACGCCACTGACATCACCCTCCTGCCTCGGGTAGAGAGAAGACTGCAAACGGGAGGACCCCTCCTCCATCATCAGGGCACGCAGCCCAGGACCACGGACGCCCTCACTCCCAGCTCATTAAGATGCTGGCTACCGATGCTGAAATCGCTTCCATAACACGTGTTCTCAGCTCAGATCACCGGAAAGGATGAATTACATCTAACATTCATCCCTCTCCTGGCAAAATAACAATGGGTGTATCGTCACCTCAGAGACGGTCCATTCCCATCTCCACGTGAGCAGGACGGTGGCCTGCTTCATGATCTACACTGTCAGGGAGAAGCTCGCCTCCTGCCCAGAGCTTCACGTTTTATCCTCAGGGAAGAGCCAAAACTGAGCAGTAGTCTGGGTGAGAGGCCCCTGACTCCCTTAGACCATCTCCTGTTCACTCGGGCCAACGCCCAAAGGCACTGAACAGTCTGGGTAGACCGTGGGCGCTCAATAAATGCACGTGCCATTAAACTGAACCCTACTAGGCCAACAGTGGCTGGGCCAACAGTTTCACATTCTGGTGGACACAGGCTGATTCTGGAGCCCCAGCCTGTCACGACGGTGGCAGTGGGGGGGGGGATATCATTATGCCTGGCCCCCCTGCTCAGGTCCCAGGCAGGGAGAGAGTCTCAGGGTCCCCGAGTGGCCAGAGGGAGGCTGAAATGGGCACCGGTCCCCACACCTGGGCACGACCATGGGCAGACTGCCCTGTCTGGATGTCTTCAGAGGAGGTGGCTGGACCTTGGCGAAGGCAGCTGGCCAGTGGCTCAGGGGACGCAGGGGCGCCCCGCCAGTGGCCAAACAGCCCCCGAGGACACATCTCCCTGCTGCCCTCCAGGAGGGCCCGTGACAGCTTCTGGGAGGGTCTCAGGCCGGCTTTACCTTGACGTGATGTCCCTCTGCCGCCCACTGCAGGTGGCAGGGGCAACAAGGCCCAGGAACCCCCAGCCCGCCGCCCAGCAAGCTGGACAGCCCTCTCTGGCTGGTTGGTGGCACCCACTCCCCACAGTGACCACCGCCCTCGGGTCTGACTCAGTCCCTGTGGCTCCATCCAGACAGGGTCAGGAGACCCAGCACCGCCTGGCACAGGCACGCTCTTGGTCCTGCCGATTCAGAACCCAGACCGCAGGCTGCAAGGCTAGAAAACCCTTCTCAGATCAGAGGAATGCTAGCGCCCTCTTCACCGGCAAGAGCAGAGAACACCACGCTGCTGCTCTTCGCCGCTGGGAAGGGGGCTGGGCCTCTGAAGAAGCCAGCCTTTGGCCCCCGACGTCCCAGGAGACGGCCTGGATGCAGGTGGGGTCACAGAGCTGGAGGACAGGTGAGTGGGCAAGGCTGGTGTGGGCGGCTCTGGGAGGTAACTGGCGTCGGGGCTGGGGAAGGGGGACAGGGCCCCACAGAGGCCCCGAGCCTCCTCCGAGAGATGCTCTGAGAGAAGAAAGGACAGGGAGGCTGGGCGTGGTCATCACCCCCAGACTGCAGAAAAGACCCCGGGAAACATCCGCTTAAACCATGCCGGAGGAGTGGCCAGTTCCACCTGGCGTTAAGGAGGCGATCGTTACATATGGACCCATTCGACTCCATGAGCAAATCATGGCTCACAGGCCCTGTAATAGCCCTTTAAACTCTTCCAGCATCTGACGAAGGGCCTGATTTGGGAGCACAGGGAAAATGTGGGCCTAAAGGAAATCCCCTGTCTGGCTGTTCCGGAGCTCATACCAGATCTCCAGCAACCAGCCCGTATCCTGAGACCCTCTGATGTCACTCGCCACAAGATACCATGGAGGGCGGCTTGGATAAAGGACACCAACCCTGGTGAGCTGGCTGTGACAGGGGTCAGATTAAACTACCTGCCAGCAGAGCGACTACAGACGGCCTCGGGGCAGGACACCCCGTGAGATGGCCACGCCACGCACACGCCGCACAGTGGTGTCTGTCCCAAAGCCCGGGCACGAGGGTGCAGGGCCAGCAGCGGTCCCAAGGCGCCCTCGCCCCCAGCCCCTCAGCCCCCCAGCAGGGGCACTCTAAACTGGGGACTCGGGGCAGCACAGCAGGCAGCTTCTGGGTGATTCAGAACACATTGGCCCCAAAGGACAAGAAAGCCTCTCTGGACGTGCGGCAGACTGACATCCCCGAGCTTCTCTGTAGCGAGTGACCCGTGAGGCCCTGGTGAACCCCATCTGCAGTGATGGTCAGACACTGGGGTGGACGTCTGGCACCCCAAGGTGGTCAGGGGGGCTCCATAAGACACAGTGAAGGGCCTTGGGGCCCCTGAAGGAGCTCACTGGCCCAAGTGCCGTTTCTGGAAAGAGCAGACCCAGCCTCTCTCGCAGAGACAAACTCTTAAGAGTCCCTGTGGATTTAAAGAGAGGCTGAGAAAACACAGGCATGAAGCAGAAGGTCAAGAGGGAAAGAGCCAGAGGAAGCAAACGCAGTCCAGAAAGGGCACATCCTTCTGGAACCCTGTGGGCACGTGGGTGACAGACCCCACTGCCGGCCGAAGGACTGCCCGACTGGAGGGTCAGCGAGCGAGGCAGGCCGTCGCTGGAAAGGTTAGCTCACGCTTCTGAGGATTACGGAACATCTCCGGGGTGAGTGCATCCGCCCAGGGTCCCCGGGCCCTCTCTGATCTCAACCGGGAAGAAGAGGTCCACGGAAGTTGGGGGAGAGGTTACCAGTCACAGGCCTGGTCAGCAGGTCCAGACGGCCCCGAGGCCAGCGGGTGGGGGTGGGGCCTACCAGCAACCATCGCTCCCGCTCTGGGCTTGTAATTAAAAGCAGCGATGTGACACTTGGCAATTGATTCTCATTAAAAGTCTGCACTCTCTTGCTGGGAGCTCTGATGTTTGATGCGTGTGTCTCTTAATGTCCTCACCCCCAATTAAGCTTTGGTCTGGAAGCGTTTCCTTTCCTGTGACCCTGGGGTTTCTTGACCCCGCCCCTGAGAACCGCGCATCTCCGTGTTGCCTTTGGAGTCCCGGCGTCCCGCCCCCTGCTGGAGACACCTGCTTGGACAAAGTGAAATCGCTCAGTCGTGTTCGGCTCTCTGCGACCCCGTGGGCTGTAGGCCACCAGGCTGCCCCGTGCGTGGGACTCCCAGGCGGGAGTGCGGGCATGGGATGCCGCTGCTTGGAGAAGTGGCGCAGACGGGGCCCCGCTCCCGCCTTCGGGTGTGGATGGTGGCCGCTGCCAGACGTGTACTCTCACTATCCTGACATCAAATCGGGCTCCCTCCCGGAAAACCAAGCACGCTTCTCCCTCCATCAGGCCCCACCACTCCGGCTCCGGGCTCCCGGTTCTGCTGCCTGGCCGGGCGCGAGAAGCGGAGCCACACCCCCGCGAGGCATACACGCCGTCTCTTACCAGGGTACAGCTGCTTGGTGGGCGCGCTGAGCTGGGCATCTTTCGTGACTCTGTAGGCGACATCTGGGCCTTTGGAAGATCGCCGCGCTGCACAGAAGCCCGTGGTCTTGGTTATTCCATCAGGCAGGTTGTGAAAATCTAGAACCTTCAGGAGATCTGCTGGCTGAGCTGAAAGGACAAAGGGGAGGTGACGAGTCAGCCACGGGCAAGAAGGGAGCACCCAAGCGTGCAGATGCGCTGGAAACCAACCCGCAGCCCCTCCTTCCGCCCGCTCCAGGACCACCTCTGACCTTCAGAAGAGGCCAAGGGATCAGCTCAGAAATCGGGCGTTCTCGGGGGCAGGACACCCCACTTTGCGGAAATGCACACGGCCAGCTCCCACCCCGGTCCCTGCAGGCAGCCACCCTCAGGTGCGAACCCTCTCTCACTAGGCACTCACGTTGCTCTTTTTCCCGCCAGGCACCACACCAGCCCCGGGCTCCCAGACCCCTCTTCTCACTAGCGTCACAGGAAACCCACCCCAAACAGAAGCTGAAAGGCGGCGTTAGCTCCCACGGCTGATGCAAGCGGCTTTACCCAGGGTAGTCTTACGAAATGGGCGTGATTGACGGCCTGTGACATCTGCTCCACAACTGCCCAGTGTGGGCCCCGCCCCGGGTGCCGCTGAGGACAGCGGGCAGGCTCCTGGCACATCTCATCCCCCATCTTTACCCGACTGAAATGCAGTTTTCCCATGACCGTTTGCACAAATAGTCTCCATTTGCTCCCAGAAGACCCATGCCTGCAGGGCGAGGCAGCACCCAAATAACAGCAACAGGGGGTGGGCCCCGGCACCCCTTCCGGGAAGTTCGCGACCTTCCTCCCCTGCTGCACAGGAGGGAGCGGCCCCCAGGACGGTGGAGACACTCCCGGTCAGCTCGCTCCTGGTGAGCCCGACCGTCCCCCGCAGATGCAAAGGACGGCTCCAGGCCTGCACACTGCGACCCATGTCACAAAGACCGCAGACCTCCAGGCGGCGAGGGCCACAGGCTCGGGATCCACACAGCCCCTGCCCTACACAAGGCCTTGGATGGACGGTGCAGCTCGTGTTACTACGGACAAGAGGCCATGGGAGTCCAGGCAGAGGAAGTGAACTCAAATTCACAGTCAGCGCACCAGGTCGCGGCGTGTGCGGCCGGGGCGCCGCCCTGCGCTTCTGCGGAGCCTGGTGTCCACAGCCACCAGTCTGTGTGGGTGTGGGTGGGGCTGCCACGCCCCCTCCTCTGGGACACCTGGGTCTCCCTGGCCAATCAGAGCGCAGCACCACCCTGTCCCGGGTGTGACTGGCCCAGGCCGAGGAAGCTCTATCCTGGGGCCTCTTCCTCTCCGTTCTGTGGGCTTCACACTTGGGTGATGAGCCTGCAGCCCCAGGTGGCCTTCCGCTGGGTGCGGGAGGAGGGTCTGCCTACGGATGTGGGCAGACAGATTTCTGCCGAGCAGTTCAGGCTCCTGGATCAAACTGTACCTGAAGACGACTTGTCTACACAAACCAATAAGTTGTCATCACGTGTGTGCCAGTCTGGGTTGGACGCTGACACTTGGTGCTAAAAGGCCGCACTCACTTCTGGGTGCAACAGCGGGGCTGCCACAAACATGCCCCTGAGGCCTCTGGGCCTCCCCGGCTCACTGGCTCTCCTCCCCAGAGGGTCCTTACATGCCTGAGACTCGCTCAAGATGCAAGTTTCCCCTTTTTAACAAGGGCGGAAGCTGTGGAGGGAAGAAAGGACCATCCAGGCTGGTTTCTCCCCCACCGAGTTCTGAGCCATCCTGCAGCTAGCTGCTGCGTGTGGAGCCCAGCGCAGCCATCGGGGACGAGGGGCGGGGGCTCCAGGCAGCCTTGCTGCCGGTCCGGGCGAGTCCCTAACCCAGACGGAGCCTACAAGGGGAGCAGGAGCCGGGCAGGGCACTCAGGGCAGGTGTGGTGGGCGGTGCCCAGAGGCAGGTGCAGACGATGCCCTGCACACCAGCCCCGTGAGGCACTGGGGGCTGGGGGAGGTGGCAGGCTGGGGAGGCTCCCATCACTGGTACACCACCCAACACGTCCACCACGCTACCCCGATCCACGGATCTGAGGGCCCCGTCACAGCAGCGCCATTCCTACAGCTCGGCTATGCCACAGACCTCTGTCCCTTTAATCAGGGGACCAGAAACCGGGGGGATGAGATTCCCCACCCCTGCAGAGGGAGGGACATGGCGGGGGCCCAGGACACCCTGGCCCAGGCGGGCATCCGCCGTGAAGAGAGTGTGCCTTCCCAGGCGTCTACCCCACACGGGGGGTCGGCCCCCCACGGGGCTCCCCAGCACCTGTCCGCTTGACCCCAGATGCAGAGCCAGGCTGGCTAGGCGTGGGTGCCTGGCACAGCCCCGGCCTGGCCTCAGCCCGTGGGAAGAGATGGCTGTGCCAGCCACTGGCTCTCCTGCCCCGAGATGCAGCTGAGCCCGGCTCATCTCTGAGTCTCGGCTCCAAGGTCGGCCGCGGCCAGGAGGCATCGCAGACCCAGGCTGGTGCCGGGACTCACCCCGAGCCGCGATGATGTTCTTCCCAGACACACGGGCTCTCGCGTCTGCTTCCTTCACAGCCGGCGGGGAAAACGGTTTTCCAGAAGCTTCCGGGCCGTGTTTGTGGACCTCTGTCGCAACACGCTGAAAGAGCCGCCCCCCCGGCTTGTGCCACAGCTCAGCAAGCGTTTCCTCACGGTCTCGAAGGTGTGGCGGGAGCCGAGAGACCCCGGCAGGACCACCCCCGCACTCCTCCCCACTGAGGGAGAGCCCCCTCTCTACCCGGCAGCCTCAGCATCCCTATCGGGCGAGAGTTCCACCGGGAGGCGGTGCCACCTGGGGACAGATGGGCGTGGGCTCACGTCCAGCATCACCCACTGGGGCGATGGTCTCGGGGCCACCGAGGAAAGCGACAGCAGCGAGGGGCCCAGCCCCGCCCCCAGGGCCCGGGCGCGCCACAGCAGGAGCCCTCCTCCCGGCCCCGCCTCCGAGCAGAGAACGTCCCGGGGGCTGATAGCGCCATGTGTCCCATGGGTCAGGAAAGACAGAAGAGGAACTGGCTGTGCGGCCTGACCGGGGACCCCTCCGCGCCTGAGAAGCAGGGGTGAGGCAACGGGGTGGCCCCACGACTCTGGGGAGGCAGAGCCGGGTGGCTTCCTCGTCACGCCGGCCGTGGTGGCTCACTCGGGCGCTTCTGATGTGCTCCTGCTCCGAGGGGCCTGGGGGCTAAGAACTACATTTCCCAGACCCCTCTGGGGGAAGAGCTCAGGATGCAAATACCACTCCACACTCAGAGGGGAGCTGGAACATGAGAAACCTTCTTTCTGCAGAGCTGGCACCTGGGGCCAGGTCGTGGGGACCGCTGACACTGGCAGCAGTGACTTCGTGGCGTCTGGGCTCCACTCACTCTACTGGCGTGGCCGTGACTGGGTGCCTGGGGACGCCCCCACTCCAGCTCTGCTAGTGGCTGTGTGAGCCCCGAATTCCTGCGCTCAGCCTCTCTCCTCTACAACAGCCTGCCCGCTTCCTGCTTGTGCACTGAGCGTGCCTGAGACCAAACGCACACAGCCAGGCGTTCCAGCCCCAGAGTTGTCCAGGAATGAAAGTGGGAGAGGTCAGTTTTAAGGCGGAAAGGAGGAACCTGAGAGAATTTGGAAGCAGAGTTGAGTTCCACTTGCCCTAGGCCAGAAAGGCAGCATGAAAGCCCTGAAAAGCAGTGGCACAAAGGAGGAGCTCGAATACAGACATGCAGCTGCACACACGGCACATCAGTTATATGCGTGCGTGTGTGTGTGTGTGTGTGTGTGTGTGTGTGTGCACAGGATGGACGGACGGACGGATGGACAGATGGACGGATGGGTGGGTGGACGGATGAATGGACAGATGGATGGATGGGTGGGTGGATAGATGGATGGACAGATGGATGGACGGATGGGTAGATGGATGGATAGACAGATGGATGGATGGGTGGATGGACGGATGGATGGATGGACGGATGGATGGATCGACAGATGGATGGATGGGTGGGTGGATAGATGGATGGACAGATGGATGGATGGGTGGGTGGATAGATGGATGGATGGACAGATGGATGGATGGACAGATGGATGGATCGACGGATGGATGGATGGGTGGGTGGATAGATGGATGGACAGATGGTTGGATGGACGGACAGACGGATGGATGAACAAGCAATATATATGTGAATGGCAAAAATCAGGAGGTAGGGGTCCTAGAGACAGATTTCACAACTGGCCCGCTAAGGAGTCACACATTTCAGCTGCCAATGGCAATGTCTCCACCAATCACACGAAGATGACCTCTCTGCCTCCCCCAAAAGGCACTTCCACAATCACCCCTAAAAGTCAGCTGCCTGCCAATGCAGGAGGTGTAAGAGACCCAGGTTTGATCCCTGGGTCAGGAAGATCCCCTGGAGAAGGAAATGGCAGCCCACCCCAGTATTCTTGTATGGAGAATCCCATGGACAGAGGAGCCTGGTGGGGTACAGTCCATGGGGTCACAGGAGTTGGACATGACTGAGTGACTTAGCATAGCACAGCATAGCATAGGAGTACAGCACGCCAGGCTCCCTGGCCTTCACCATCTCCCAGAGCTGCTCAAACTCATGTCTGTTGGGTCAGTGACGCCATCCAACCATCTCATCTTCTGCCATCCCCTTCTCCTCCTGCCGTCAATTTTTCCCAGCATCAGGGTCTTTTCAAATGAGTCAGTTCTTCACATCAGGTGGCCAAAGTATAGGAGCCTCAGCTTCAGCATCAGTCCTTCCAATGAACATTCAGGGTTGATTTCCTTTAGGATGGACTGGTTGGACCTCCTTGCAGTCCAAGGGACTCTCAAGAGCATTCTCCAACACCACAGTTCAGAAACATCTGTTCTTTGGCGCTCAGCTTTCTCTATGGTCCAACTCTCACATCCCTAAGTGTAAAGACATCTAATTCCTTGAGTAAGGTCTGCTTCCTGGGCCACGGGCCTCGGGCAGGCAGGGCCCAGCTTGGCGGGTCCCACTGGGCTCCTGGCACCTGGCCAGCTCTCACAGGAACTGCTGCTGAGGGGAGCACCTGCCCTGAGTCTGCGGGGCTCCCGGCAGGTCACCCGGGAGACACATCTGCCCTTCCCGCTGTCCCTGCTACCTCCCAGCTTCCACTTCCAGAAGCAAAAAGAGCCACGACTCTCACGGCCGGGGAGGGGGGTGGGTGGCACACAGGGCCCCCTCGTCCCGGGCCAAGTGTCCCCAGCCCTCCACACGAGGCCCCAGCACAGAGCACGTGGCNAGAGGAGAGAGTTCAGCCCAGGGCAGACATTCAGGCTGTCTCTTATACACATCTTCACGGCCGGGGAGGGGGGTGGGTGGCACACAGGGCCCCCTCGTCCCGGGCCAAGTGTCCCCAGCCCTCCACACGAGGCCCCAGCACAGAGCACGTGGCCCCCATCAGGGAGGTCAGCACAGCAGGCTGGAAAACAAGCAGGCCGCTTCAGAGGCTCCGACCAAAATGCTTCTTAAGTGACCCAACCCTGGGAACAAAGCAGAGGGCAGGGCTGGGGGCAGGGCTGGTGGGACGCTGGCAGCCTTCGCCTCCCAGACAGTCTCCAGCAGCCGCTCACCCGGGACATCGCGGGTCAGAGGCCTGGGCCCGGCGTGGGGAACCTGGGCGAGGGCATGGGCGCTGGGGCTCCCACACCTCCCTTCCCACTCGTCCCTGGGTCTGCAGCCTACAACCCCCATGCCTCGGCCNCAGCCTTCGCCTCCCAGACAGTCTCCAGCAGCCGCTCACCCGGGACATCGCGGGGCAGAGGCCTGGGCCCGGCGTGGGGAACCTGGGCGAGGGCACGGGTGCTGGGGCTCCCACACCTCCCTTCCCACTCGTCCCTGGGTCGGCAGCCTACAACCCCCATGCCTCGGCCTGACACCAGGCCCACCTTCACCCCAGCCGGGCAGAAGCATCTCTGGGGTGGGGGTCGGTGCCCAGCGTACCTGCCCTGCTCAGACCCGGGCCCAGCTGGCCACCTCTCAGGCTCAGCAGAGACGACAGGGAGGACTGAGGCAGGAGGGGCTGGCGCAAGCCCTGCGCTGGGGCCTCCGGGGGAGTGGGCACGAGGGGCCTGCCCGGCTCACCCCCGCCGGCCTCGCACCATCTCTGATCGCCTGTCAGTCTCTGTCGCTTCATGGGGACAAGGAAAGGCCACGAGTGAGCCCAGCTCAGCCCGCAGGGCTTGGCGGCGGTTGTGCTCGTCCCCTGCCTCCGGTCCATTTTCCTATTTCTGAAGAAGGGCTGAGGACCCACCAGCAGGGATTCCAAGGGATTTTCACCAAAGGGGACTGCGCCACTGCCTGTCACCATCCGTGCAGACCCAACTCGGCCGTCCCTGCATCCCTGGGGTGACGCAGGGCGCCAGGATTTAGAGCGCCGTGGACGTGACCCTGATGGCCCTGGGCAACGTGGCTGCCACCCGGAAATGGTGACAGGGAAGGGACAGCCCGCGTGGAGGCCGCACCGGGCGACGGCCGCAGGAGTCTGGGGAAGGCTGGTGGAGACGCTGGTTCAGCTGCACCCAGCTTCGGAGGCCCAGCTGGGCCCCAAGCACCCCCAGTGCCCACGCAGCCTGGGCTCTCCACCCATAGCCCCCGCCCCCTCAGTCACCCAGATGGCTCACCGAGGAGGCGCCTGCCTCTGCAGATGAGGACTTGAGCTGGCCACAAAATGCCCTCGTCCCCAGACACCACGAGGAGGAGACGGGGCAGGGTGCTCCCCGAGACACCTCCAGAGAAACCACTGCCAAGCTCACTCTCTTCCGGCAGTGACTAGCAAAGAGCCCAGAGCAGAGCCCAGGAGATCAAGGTCACTCCAGGGCAGACAGGACCTGCTCATTCTAGAGGTCCAGGACCTCAGGGAGAACGCTGGTAGAGAGAAGATCCTCAAACTGAACCGAGGGTCTGGGGAGAAGCTCAAAACCCCAGGCTAACAGAAGGATGACAGATCAGAGGATGCCTCGCCTCTCTTATTGTCTACAACATTGAAATACTGGCCTGAGCATCAGTGGAGAAAGATTCCAGAGACACAGCCCTCTCCTCTTCACCATGTCTGTTTAAGGTACCACGTCGTAAATCCTCACTGAAGGATGGATATGTGGGACAGGGATGAAGTGAATGGGAGAACACAGAGATGGATGGATGGATGATGGATGGATGGGTGGACGGGTGGATGGAAAGATGAATGGGTGGATGGATGGAAGGATAGGTGGATGGGTGGGTGGGTGGATGGAAGAAGGGATAGGACAGATTACTGAGAGAAAGATGACAAAACAGGATGGATGAAGCAAGACTGTGAATGTTGAAGGGATAAACGGATGAATGAGTGAGTGAATGAGGTAAGAAGGCCAGCATCTTAGAAAGTCAGTTGATAAACTTCTTGAAGATTTCAGACACTANAAAGATGACAAAACAGGATGGATGAAGCAAGACTGTGAATGTTGAAGGGATAAACGGATGAATGAGTGAGTGAATGAGGTAAGAAGGCCAGCATCTTAGAAAGTCAGTTGATAAACTTCTTGAAGATTTCAGACACTAATCACTTGCCCCTCTCCTTGCCCTGGGGCGTCGCTCTCCCTCTGGGCCAGAGTCCTGTGTGATGAGTGTGTCTTAGTCCCTGCAAACTCCTCAAGCAGAGGCAAGCTGCACCCTGGCTCAGGGTCCTTGAAAAGGGCCTCCCTGGGGTTCACATGTGGAGTCTGCACAGCGTTTCAGGTCCTCCAGGGAGTCGGATGGACCTGAGGATGGACCTGAGGACTTGCAGTCTAGCCCCACCATCAAGAAGGGCCTGGCATAGTGTGCCAGAGCTAGGACTGGAAAGCTATGCCACTCCGTGCCGTCTCCCAGCCTGCGGCTCTCCCCTCTTGGCCGAAAAGTCAAGAGCTCTGAGAAGCTTCTGACAGAGCGTGGGAGCTTTTACGGTGAAATGTCAGCTGGGACAGACACCGCTCTGGCTACAGACACAGCATTGCCAGGGAGCGGCCACAGTGGGGAGGCGACGCCCCCGCCCTGTGCACACGTTCAGAGGTGGGACCCTCTGCACCCGTGGCTCCGCCCAGGCCTGGCGGCTGGGGAGCCGTGCTAAGGAGGGACGTGAGCAGCGCACGGGTGAGTTACAGGCCCGCCCTGGCTGTGGACCAGACTCGCGGACGGAGTCCTGCGGGGGAGCAGCGGGACCCATCCCTGAGGCCGGCCTGACCTGCCACGCGGGCTTCCTTCGCCCAGCGATGCTCTAGGAGGCCTGCTGCGCCTCTGCCTGTGAGCATCACCCAGCATTAGCAGCACTGAAAATGCTGGATTTCCAAGCTGCTTCCCTCCCCCCAGTTACAATGCCAAGTCAAGGTGGTACCCCCCGGAGATCCCTTCTCTTAATGAAGCCCCTGGAGACCAGGAGGCCCACTGCACACCAGGGCGGGCCTGTGCCCCCTGCATGCCACCCCAGCTCCNAAAAAAAACAAACAAACAAACAAAAAATAAAAAAAATAAAAAAAGCAGGGGGATCTTTGCAGGGATTAACTTAAGGATCTTGAGATGAGGAGGTTACCCTGCATGACTGCATCCTTAAATGCAATCACAAGCATCCATAGAAAAGGGAGGCAGAGTGGGACCAGACACAGAGGCGGGGACGTGAAGACAGAGCAGAGAGAGATCTGAGGATGCTGGCGTGGGGACTGGAGGGACACCGCACAAGCCAAGGATCACCAGCTGTCGCCAGAAGCCGGAAGGAGCAAAGGACAGGCGACACAGGCCCCGCCAGCACCTTGACTTCAGGCCCAGGATACTTCTCACAAACTTCCGGCCTCCATCACTGAAAGGACACATTTCTATTGATGTAAGTCACAGGATTTATGCTACTTTGTGATCTGTTACACAGCGAGAGAAAACAAATCCACACGCCCACCTCCCCACCTGCACAGTGAGCCGTAGGGGAGCCCCAGCCCAGCCCAGGGTGCAGAGCCGCCAGAACACAGTGAGCAAGGACGGGCCTGGCCGAGTGCCGAGATCAACGCGTGCCCACGGGGCTCCGAGCAGGAGGACAGAGCTCGCTGCTCAATGCACACAGAAACACCCCTAAAAGCGCCCTTCTGCACTGCACCTGTCCTTCCGTGTTCTAACTGATGTCCTGAAGCCACAGCCTCTAAACGAGCCCAAATTCACAGGGCGACACCGGGAGCAGTTGGAACCGCAGACTAACGTGCTACTGGAGGCGCACAGCGACCTCATCGTGAGCTCCTGGCGAGAGGCTCCAGGCAGAGCGCCTGCGTGCCGGCGCGCAGGGCGAGGAGGTGTGTCTCTAGGTGGGCCGGCAGCTTGGGCACACAGCACTCTCATCCACCTCACTCGCTTCTCTGGTCTCCGCAGAGCCGGTGGAGGCAGGATGCCCCCGGGGCCAGACACACTCCTCTAGACCCCTCCCAGGGCTTGCCTTTCGCATGGGGTTGAACTAGAACTCTGAAGTGAAGGTCTAGAGGTCTAGAGGTCAGGGCCACTTAGAACCCTTTAAGAACAAGGGGAAAAAGTCAGGGAGAGGGAAATGGTGCGTACATACACCTGCTGCTGCTGCGCGCACCCAGTCGTGTCTGACTCGGTGCCCCGTGGACTGCGCCCCACCGGGCTCCTCTGTCCACAGGATTCCAGCCAAGGGTACTGCCGTGGGTTGCCATTTCTAACTCCAAAGCACACCTGATACATATCTTTAAATTCTGGGTGGCAGCATCAAAGAGATTAGCCATAGCTAACTTGAAATCTTAAAAGATGATGGTGGTGGTGATGACAGTGAGGATGATGGTGGCAAAGGTANAGCCCACCAGGCTCCTCCGTCCGTGGGATTTTCCAGGCAGGAGTACTGGAGTGGGGTGCCATTGCCTTCTCCGCTTCCTACGTCTAGGTCTGGCTAATTTCTACTGAGTCTTCAGAGCTCAGCTGATGGCCAGTTTCTCGAGGAAGCTTTCTTTGACCTCAGACCTCCAAATGTGGGATGCTCTTATGGCAGCCCTAATGCACCTGGCACAAGGTGGGCACTCAGTCAGAGTACTGAGGGAGCAGGGGATGGAACAAAGTTTGGGATAATCTGGATCCATGGTCTTGAGTCAAATAAGGACTCCTAGACCTGTCAGGCAAAAATAAACAAACAAAAAAACATGCTAACATGTACACCCAGGAAGGAAAATACAATTTCTCAGCTTTTATCAGCTGAAATTATTTTGGGAAGTGGAACTGAGTTACACCACCAGATATCAATGGTTTGGTTGATCACTGAAGGGCTTTTCACCTCTCCTTTCTTCTAGCCCCCTACACACTCAACGGTTGTCTCTTTAAACTCTGTCTCCTCTCAATCAAAATCCAGTTTCATCCCAGTAGGTTACAGCCACCCAATCTCCCGCCAGTACCTGAAGGGGAGCAAGCACCATGTTGCTCAGGGAGGCTGAGGCTCTCGCTGCTGTCGCTTTAGGGGAAGGCTCTATGAAGCTCTCAGGGGTGGCCAGCTGGCCGGCTGCTGGAGAAAAGCTGGGTGCCGCTGCACCTTTCCCAAGTGACTGTGTCTGTATTTGGTCATGCTGCGGGGTCAACCTGAGTTTCTGGAGAAGATCAACACTTGGGAGAGACGGACTGGCTGTGTTTGTCACGCTCAGCGGGGCCCTGAATGGGCTCTGGCTGGCAGTCAGGCTGGCATGGCTCAGCTCGGGGACAGGCTGACTCAGGAGTGGAGACCTCTGCCTAGGTGTGGTCTTCACTGTTTGCATCATGGTGGTTTTTCGGGGTAGGCTGGGGGGAGCCTGTCCAGTAGAAGCTTCTGCTGGTAGACTAGGACTTAGCACAGAGTGCAATGGGATGGCATAGCCAGGGGCCTGCTTTTCACTGGACTGAGTGATGGAAGCAGGAGTGATTAGCACCGGGGTGGTGACTTCGGGCTGGACTGAGGGGTGGGCAGCAGGATGGACTCCCAGGTTTTCCGACTGGGGGGCCCCTCCAGGCTCAAAGGAAAATGGAAGGAATGAGTTGGGCTCTTTCTGGGAGGCATCTCCTGGCAGCTTCTCCACTTCTTCTGAATCCAGACCCACAACTGTTGGCTGTTCCTTTGACAAAGAGGTTCCAAATAATTCTTCCACCGTCAGATGTTTGTGTCCAGATGGAGCAGACTGAGAAACAAATCAAACCATCCAATGAGAGAAAACTCTTGCAAACCAGCATAACTAAATTTCTTTTCCATCAACCAAGTCAGTTTGCAGAAGCAAGGATAGGTAGAGTCTGAAAATAGGAAATGGAACAAGCTGAAGATGTCCTCAGGATTAAGGCCAAGAAATGCACCTGGTATCCCCAAGGTGGTGAAGAGACATCTACATTTATAATAAAAATCAAATTTTAGGGACTCAGGTGATAGTTTAGAATTCACCTTTTTTGCTTCGCAAACAGATGTAAGGTAAAGGGGCAATTTGCTCAAAGTTAATTTGCCCCATGCCAGTCACTCATGGTAGGGAAATTACATTCAAGAGGATATGAGGACCAAACAATGAAGCAATCCTACCTCTATGTTCATATTTTTTTTAATTAAAAGGCAAGCATTGTACCTTAAGGACTAGGCCTCAAATACCAGAAAATAAATTTAACTATTAAAAAAATTAAAGTATAGGTGATACAACATTATATTAGTTTTAGGTATACAACATAGTGACTCAATATTTTTATAGACTGTACTTCGTTTAAAGTTACTATAAAATATTGGCTATATTCCCTATGCTGTACAATTTATTGTTGTATTCTTTTTATTTTATACATAATGTTTGTACCATTTAATCCCCTACCCCTATACTGCCCCTCCCAATTTAACCATTTTTTAAATAGCAACCTTCCAATTCCCAAATCACAGATGCTGAAGGAAAGCATTTAAGCCTGAAAGTGTTAAACTTACTTATATTTTAGTGATCTTGTTTACTGATACTACTGCAATGATTCAGAGGAGATATGTTCATAGTTACCACTTGTGAGCTTTCTTGCACCTTCCCTTCAAGCAGTATTGCTGAATTCATTTAACCTTTATTTGCTGGGTATGCAGAGGATGCCAGGCCCTGCTCTGACCTGGGCCCAAAGGACTCCTTTCATTTATTTTATTTTTTGGCTGCACTGTACGGCTTGCAGGATCTTAGTTTCCCAATCACAGATTGAACCAGTATTCTCTGGAGTGGAAGTGCAGAGTCCTTCCTAACCACTGGACCCTCAGGGAAATCCCAATTACGTAGCTCTTAACCACCATATTCCTTTACATATACATATGTATGTGTATACACACTCTTTGCGACCCCGTGGACTGCAGCCCACCAGGCTCCTCCGTCCATGGGATTCTCCAGGCAAGAATACTGGAGTGGGTTGCCATTTCC
>SJYV01045960.1:1706834-1739282 GCA_006410875.1 Neotragus pygmaeus | reverse complement strand
ACCATATTCCTTTACATATACATATGTATGTGTATACACACTCTTTGCGACCCCGTGGACTGCAGCCCACCAGGCTCCTCCGTCCATGGGATTCTCCAGGCAAGAATACTGGAGTGGGTTGCCATTTCCCTCTCCAACTTTAGAAAATACAGATCATATTGGAATGATCTTGTAGAAACTTAAGAGTCTTTTCCAGTGAAGAATACTATTTTATAAGAAAAGGAACAATCAAAAAACAGACATGGAGAAACCTCACCGTGAAATACACCTTAGGCTTTGAAAATGATCCAGGTAGCAATTTTTATCTATCTAGTGGAACAAAAACGAACTCTTAAAAAACTAAAATTATCCATATTTACATGTGAAATGTTTCTATACTTGAACTTAAGAACAGGTATGTCTGCTCATTTAAAATCTACTTCATATTAAAAAATGAAGTCATCTGGTAGTGTGCAAAAGCAGCAGCAAGTTTCCAATTTCTCCATGCTGCCTCCCTGCAACATCTGTCAGGCCAGAGACAGATTATTAAACTTTATGGAATAGGGTGTGTGGTAAAGCATTAGGTTTCATAGGTACCTCGCGTAAGGCAGAAGAAATGAGGTTACAAGGCAGTAAGGATTATCACAGACAGAATGCTCACTGTACAGGAGGCCCTGTACTACACACTATGCATTACTCTATTAATCGGTGAGGGCAGTACTATTATTATTGCCATTTATGGATGATGCCCAAGTACAACGGAACCAGATGCCAACCTAGTTCTAACAAGACAATCCATATTCTTAACCATTACGCCACTGCACCATTATGCCCACCGTGCAGATGACAGGTTATCTAATCATCTGAACGGTGATGTGATCCTTTGGAAAAGAGAGGTGCAAGTAAGACCTGAATAACTAAGAGTTGGTGACTGGTCAGACTGTACCAACTTTTGGAAATATGTAACTGGCTGAATTAATCACTAGGGGCTGAGGGGGCAGAGCATGCCTTCACACAAACTCCCCAAAGCTTTACTGTCTCTGAGCTGGTTTGGACAGGACCCGTTGCATTCTCCTCTGCTTCTGACAAGAAAAACTGGCTGCATTCCTCTAGTTGTTGGGCTTGTTTATTCATGGATTCATCTTCCATCATCCACAGAAAAGGTGACATTTTATTCTTTACTCATGTCTGAATATACTTACAGTCTGGATTCTGAGTTCAGTAATGCCTCACTTAAATCAAATTTTAATCTGACCATTCCCTTGTGAAATGGAATTCACAATGAGTGACAGTATGTATGGGACTGAAAAAAATTTTTTTTAAGAAACTATATCAGGTTTTCCATTGTTCTCTCACCCCACAGCTCTTGCTGTTTACAGAATTTCATATTTCTGTTTGAATTTACTGTGTCCATGTCAGATTTCCTACTCATTAGTGCCCTGGGCACACTAGAAGGTGTGATTATTCTTAACCACAGGATCAAAAAAACAAAAACAAAACAAAACAAACTAGGGAAACTGTCCCAAGGAAATTTTAGTAAGTGAATAATGAAACTGAAATAAAATTTAATACTACGAATATTAAGGCTTGACAGCATTATTTGCTCCTCAGCACTAGATGGCAGTGTTACTAAACCAATGTACTATTCTGTGTACAGGGCTAGTTACGGATCTGAGCTAATTTTAGACAATCACATGGCTCAACAATATCCAGTTCTCAGTATTTTACAAAATGCTGTCACTTTGGCCTATAAAATGGAGTCTTTTGGGGTTCATTTTTTCATTTGGGTTTCACAGTAAATCTGTGAGTCAGGTACTGCCAGAATCCTTAATCCCATGATTCAGAAACGAGAGGGAAAGTGACTAGCCCACTGGACATTCATGGCTGATAAGCCAGACTAGACGGAATCTGCTCCTCCACTTGCTGCTTGTCTTAACACATATTCTTTAAAATTAAATTTTATATAACACTTTCTCTTTTAATATATGTTTGACCTTCAGGATCTTAAATTCAAACACAGTAAAAATGGAGCAAAGAAATGTAGTATACATTTATACTGGTTTAAATGTATACAAAATACAAAAATCTGGTTTAAATAATTTACCCCCTGCATCCCTAGAAACATTATACATACATTGCTTAGGAATGTAAAATGGTATAGCCTCCTGGAAAACAGTATGGTAGGGCAATTTCTAAACTAAAACTTGCAGTTATGAAATTACCCAACATTTGTACTCTTGGGCATTTAACCCAGAGTAAAGGAAATTTAGGGCTTCCCTGGTGTCTCAGCAATAACGAATCTGCCTTCCAATGCAGGAGACACAGGTTCAATCCCTAGGTCAGGAAGATACCCTGGAGAAGGAAATGGAAACCCACTCTAGTATTCTTGCCTGGGAAACTGCATGGACAGGGGAGCTAGCAGGCTACAGTCCATAGGGTTGGAAAGAGTCAAACACGATTTAGTAACGGAAAGGACAAAGGAACAACAAAGGAAATATGTGTACAAAAATCTGTATACAAACGTTCATGGGCATGTGATTCATAACAGCCCCAAACTGATAACAACACATCTGTCCTTTAACAGGTGAATGGTTAAAAATGTTAATTCCACTCAGCAGTGAGATTCGGAACTATAATATATCTAACAATTTCAATGAATCTCTTCAATGAGTTATGCTGAGTGAAGAAACATACTCCTAAAAGGTTGTATATTGTGTGATTCCATTTATAGAAAATTCTTGAAATGAGTGTTATAAAGCTGGAGACATTATCAGTTACTGCTGGGGTTAGGGATGCCAGAGGAAGGCTAGGAGGGCGTGACATATAAGTCAGTGTAACAACAAATGGGCAATACAAAGGATTCTTGTGGTGATGAAGTCTTCTATCTTGACTGTGGTGGTAGATACACAAAGCTCTACATGAGATAAAACTGCATGGAACTGAACACACACAAATGAGGCTTCCCAGGTGCTGCTAGTGGTAAAGAACCCGTCTGCCAATGCAGGAGACATAAGAGACATGGGTTCGATCACTGGGTCGGGAGGGTCCCCTGGAGAAGGGCATTGCCTGGAGAATCCCAAGGACAGAGGAGCCTGGAGGGCTACAGTCCATAGGGTTGCATAGAGATGGATACGACTGAAGCAACTTAGCATGTATGCAAACACACACGTGCATATACCCACAGAAACGAATATGAGTAAAACANTCATCTCCTGCCAACGCGGGAGGAAGCTTCACCCCGGAGGGTGGCGCGGAAGCCCGAAGGAGCGAAGTGCCAGAGTGCTCAGCCCGACCCTAGCAGAACCATCTGCATGCCCACCAACATGCCACCTTGACTCCCCAAGACAAACTTTTCCAGGAGAATGAAAACCCTTGTTCTGTACACTTCCTGAGAATGCATGGAAATGGCCCTATTCATTAGGGCTTCGTAAAATCGAAAGGCCGGGAAACCAGCCGTGTTATGGGTGATCCCTGCCAATAACGCTGCTGTAAGTGGAAGGCTGACCTTTGGAGTGATCGCCGCAGAACATGATTGACTTGCCTTCCCAACTGCTCCTGCCCCAGGAAAGAGCAGGGAAGTCATTTGTGCGCCTAGTTGGTGGGTTTTATGGCGAACTTAATTACACCGACAGCTGGTACAGTCCTGTCCCAGGGGTGTGGGACAGCGCTACACGGGCCTAACTAGCTGGATCCAGAGGGGAGCCTCGCTCAGACTCTTCTGGCAACCAGGGCCTCCATCAGCAGACGCTTGGAGACACTTGGCCAAGAGTCTACGGCTCTGGGAGAAAAGGAAGACGTGATCAAGACACATTCAGGGCAATGAAAACCGCCTGATAATCCTTTAAGAAGTCTGCTTGACCCACGAGACAATCCTGAGTATCTGGGCTGCTCTGGATGCATCTGAAGGCTCAGCTTTCCCTTCCCGGGGTCCCTGCCACGTCCGAGCTGCGTGGGGTTGGAGGGGCAGGCGAGGCTCCAGTCCAGCCTGCTGACTCACTGGTGCCCAGGGCAGTCTTGCCCTCACCGCGTCTGGTTTCCAATCATCACCACCCGGGGACTGGCCTGGACAACAAGCTTCTGCTCAGCGCTAGATCCCGGAGAGAGGAAGGGCCGGGGAAGCCAGTTCCCCTCCTCCCACTCAGGCCGGCAGGGGCAGCGAGGGAGCTGCTGCTCTGGGCCCCGCAGGACAGCCGAGGCCACCTGACCACCCGGCAGGACGCGGTGCTCCTGTGTGTGTGTCTGTCTGGTCACCCTTGGCCAGGACTGGGTCTGCCCACTGCAGGCGGCAGGAAGGTGTGCTGAACGAAGGATAAGTGAGTGAGCAGCTACACGAACAGATGAACGAGCAAAAGCACAAGTTGAAAAGCTGCGACCTGTGGCCTCTGGCGGCCAGGAGCGTGCCGGCCCTGGGGCGTCACGGAGTTCATCGTGGGCCCCTCCATGGTCCTCGGCGTGGAGACAAGCACACTTCAACCTCCAAGGATCTCCGAGGCCGCGGCAGGGAGGTGGGGTGGTGCTCAGTGCATGTATGCACGGCATCACCAGACATCCAGAGGTGGAAGGGCCAAGCTCTCAGGCAGATGCCCGGGTATCTGAGCGTGATGGCCCATCTGGCTGCCTGGTCCAGGACAGACAACTCACCTCTCCACGCCTCAGTCTCCACACCTGCAAGGTGGGACTAACAGCAGGACCTATGGCTCGGGAGGGAAGGACAGCGACAGGCCTGGCCGAGCGGCCAGCAGAGCAGCTGATCACAGTCCTCTCCCCAGGCCAGCCAGTGCTTGTCCCCGGGATAGGGCTGTGGGTCCTTGGACAAATCCCTCCTCCCCAAACCTCAGTTCCTTCCCCTTGAAAATAAACATATTGGTCTCTTTGGGTTCTGAGACGAGACGAGTCTCTGCACAACGGCATGCTGGAGGGCTGAGCACAGGGCCCCTTTCTGTGGCTTAAAATCACACAGGGAAAGTAGCTGGTCACATGGGAGAGTGTATACGAAAAGTGCTCCATGGGTGATTTTTTTTTTAATTTTTAATTTCAGAAATTTCTATTAAAAACAAAAAGAAATTATACAAATATGAGAAGAGAGTATGATTAAATTTTTCTACAACCTGAGACTAGGGGAAGCTATCCTGGGTAGCGCTCCAAGGCCAGCACCAAGAGAAAAGATGGCAAACCTGAGTACACGAAAATAATAGTAATAAAACACTAAACACTACTGCATGGCATAAGAAACAATTAAGAGGAATGAAAAAGACAGATGGGAAAGACACTTGAAACTTATAGGTCTTGCTCTTGTTTAGTTGCTAAGCCATGTCCAACTCCTTGCGACCCCATGCACTGTAGCCTGCCAGGCTCCTCTGTCCATGGAATTCTCTAGGCAGGAGTACCAGAGTGGGTTGCCATTTCCTCCTCCAGGAGATCTTCCAGACCCGGGAATAGAACCTGTGTCTTCTGCATTGCAAGCAGATCCCTAACCCCTGAGCCACCTGGGAAGCCCCAGTTTACAGGTCACTATCCCTAATAGTCCCTAATACACAGGCAGTTTCTAAAAATTGATGAAAAAGACCAATAGCTCTACAGAAAAAATGGGCAAGAGAAATGAACAGAGAGTACATATGAGAGGGAATGTAATTGTCCTTCAATCCTGCTCATAAGAAATGAAATTTTTAAATTACATGGAGCTATCATCTCTTATCAAATGAGAAGATCCCAAAGTTTGACAACACACTCTGTTAGGTGGCTGTGGGGCATTAGTTACATTACACACTGCTGACAGAAATGTAAAATGGTCCTGTCCCCCTAGAGAGAATTTGGGCAACACCAAGCAAAACGGCATATGCCTTGTTACTCAGCGACATATATAACCCAGCACCCCGACTTGTAGGAACTGACCCCAAAGTTACAGCAGCAAATCCCAGAAAACAGAAGCATGAGGCTTCCTTCTCCAGGAGACTTTCCCAACCCAGGGATTGAACCCACATCTCCTGCACTGCAGGCAGATTCTTTACCATCTGAGCCAAATATACCAAAAGGGACCGGTTAAATAGATGTCAGTCCAGGCACGTTCTGGAAGGCTATGTGCAATGCTGAGAAAGAGAGTGAGGCCCGCGTCCCTGCCCGCTGTGGGCTAGCTGCCAGGAGACGCTGCTCAGTGCAAAGCCAAGGCAGAGAGAGACAGGGCGGAAAGGAAATACGAGAGGTTGGTGTTTGCCTCCACAAAAACAGCAGAAAATAAACCAGAAACTAAACAAATAAATCGGTCAGGCTGCCTCTAAAGGGGAGAGGACAGATTGGGGAATGTGGGGCTAGAGGCAGAACCCAGAGGATCTCTACAGAGGGGTAGACAGGAAACATATTAGGGTTTGGAAGCTACACCAGGCACTGTTGCACACTCTGTGTGTGTGTGATGTGTATTTGTGTGTGTGTGTGTGTGGTGTGTGTTACAGTCATTTAAAAATGTAAAAACCATTCTTAACTCTAGGGCCATACAAAAACAGTGTAGCCAAGATTGGGCCCATGGGCTGTAGTTATCCAATCCCTTCTCCAGAACCATGTCCATATTTTATAAAATTATACAACAAAATTAACTTAAAAGGCAGACTCTAAAATGTGAAAGCAAAATTAAGCAAATAAAATTAACCATCATGAGCTAGTAGCTTAACCACACAAATAGGATTTATTTTAAAAGATATGAAAACACAGTAGTTGAAGGTAGATCCTCTGTTGATATACATTATAAACTGAAAAACAGTAATTTGATTGTAAATCTTAATTGGATATATTTTGCAAACAAAAAGAACTGTGAGAAATCTCACACTGTCTTCGGTCATTACATTGCTGGTATCAACACATACCAAAAAAATCGAATTAAGGCAGAGAAAAATAAAATTTTTCAGTATGAAAGAGATCAAAAAATGTATAAAAACAAAGAAGTTAAAGAAAAGCTCTGTAGTGCTAAATCTGAATTGGACAAATCAGCATAAACAATGATATATTTTTTCTTAGAAAGTAAAACATTTCCTAGCTCTGTCTGAAGGAGCTGAGAAACAATGAGGAAACCCCACACTCAGATTTGGTCGTTAAACCCGACGAAACCCACAAGAGACACAGATGACAAAGCAAGGCATCACACTAGTCACTACAACTGTACATACCCTATGTTTAAGAAGGTAGAGGGAAGACTGGGCAAGGCTAGAAGAGACGTGGAGGATACAGGAGCCCCACAGAATTTCTAGCGATGGAATACACAGTGCTTGAGGGAAAGGTGCATTAGATGGGGCTAACATCAGATGAGACACTGCAAAAGAGAACATTACCGAACTAGAAGACACAGCAAGTGAAAATTCCAAAACATACTGGAAAGAAGACTGAATTTTTAAAAATGAACAAAATCTAGTTTTAAACCCAAATGGAGCAAACCTACCAGGGCCTCTCACTCTCTTTCATAAATTACAGCTAAAAACTCTGGACGCAATCCAAGAAGCAACTACCTGAAGACTTTGCAAAGTAACCAACAGCTGGTAGGCGGAAGAGGGAATCTGAAATTTGAAAAAAGACCAGTATGACAGGTAAGGTTCTAGTCTTTGTTTTAGTTTTCGGGAGAGGGGGACATTGGGGGTTTGTTTAGGGTTTTCTTTTTTTTTTTTTCTTTTGGCCTTTTAACTCCTGATGTTGACCCACAGACAGACTGAATTAAGGAATTACATAGTAGACATGGACAGCAAAAATTGTGAAATAAATCCATCATCCTGGCCAGAGGAATAAGAAAATGGGTCCTTGTAAGCCAGAGAGTATGGGGGAAAGTTTTAAAATATCTCCTTGCTCTCCTAGCCCTGCCCAGATGCCAACCCCAACAGCTCTGACAGTGCAGGACAAATACCTAAAAATCAGAAGGGAAGAAATCTGAATAGAAGAACCAGGAAAAGAGGGAAAATTCATGTTATCTTTGCATCTATTTTCTCTGGCCAATTTGTGTTGAGGGGATCCCACTTACAGACACAGTGTGACGAGGCAGCAGGCTAACATTCTCAAAGAACCCCATCTCTGGGCAGGAGAACCAGGAAAGGAACTTCAGGAAGCCAAGCAGCATGGAAGGAATTCCAAAGAGGAGAAAGCTGAGAAAGGAATCCTCTGCTTCTGTATGTGAACTGACCACATCCCAGGATAATCCCTAAGTTACATGTGTGTGAAACACAACCATAAGAAGCACAGCTAAAGCTCTGAGAAGTGACATAACATATCACTGCTGCCCCAGTCTGAAACTAACCCTTAAGCGGTTCAGCATAACAAAGGTTTTGAATATGGAACTGAAAATAGAGTTACTGCCTACAGGAGAGAAGGAATTCACAATCTGAATCTAACAGGCTTGGTTGCCTATTAAGACAAACAAATCACTGTTCTCCACGGGATTTGAACAAGACCAAGATCTTACAACATATTAAAAATCACAATGTATTCTGAATTTACTTGACATACAAAGAACCAGGAAAACGTAAACAGTACCTATAAGAAAAGTGAAATGATATATGCCAACCCCAAAATGACTGAGATGTTTGATCCATACTATCAGACACATTTCAGTTCAGTTCAGTTCAGTCGCTCAGTCGTGTCCGACTCTTTGTGACCCCATGAATCGCAGCACGCCAGGCCTCCCTGTCCATCACCAACTCCCGGAGTTCACTCAGACTCACGTCCATCAAGTCCATGATGCCATCCAGTCATCTCATCCTCTGTCGTCCCCTTCTCCTCCTGCCCCCAATCCCTCCCAGCATCAGAGTCTTTTCCAATGAGTCAACTCTTCTCATGAGGTGGGCAAAGTACTGGAGTTTCAGCTTTAGCATCATTCCTTCCAAAGAAATCCCAGGGTTGATCTCCTTCAGAACGGACTGGTTGGATCTCCTTGCAGTNAATCTTTCCCAGCATCAGGGTCTTTTCCAATGAGTCAGCTCTTTGCATCAGGTGGCCAAAGGATTGGAGTAGTTCTCTCCATTAGCAACTTTACCACCGTCACTAAGATATCATTTATTGTTTTTTTTTTTTTTCGGATTTGTTTATTCATTTATTTATTTTTGGTTGTGTTGGGTCTTTGTTGCTACAAGAGGGCTCTGTCTAGTTGTGGTGAGCAGGGGCTGCTCTTCATTGCGGGGCACTGCCTTCTCCTTGCAGTGGTTTCTCTTGTTGTGGAGCACAGGCTCTAGGCACGCACGCTTCAGTAGTTGCGACTCACGGGCTTAGTTGTCCCACATCATGTGGGATCTTCTCAGACCAGAGGTCAAACCTGTGTCCCCTGTGTTGGCAGGCAGATTCTTTACCACTTCCCTGAGCCACCAGGGAAGCCTGATATAATTTATTCTTGAATTTCCCACTGCCTGTCATGTCCTGGGGACTGACCTGGCTGATCTCCAGCAGGGTGACTGTGGAAAGGCCCTGAGGGCCCCATTGAGGGGTCGGGCTTCTCCTGCAGCCCCTGAGGAGAAATGGAAGGTCGTGGGTAGCGGTTACAAGATGAATGTGGGTTTTGGAAATGTAACCTGACAGCTGTTACTCATGTTTTGGAAAAAAAAAAAAAAAGTTAATGGAATGATAAGATGTCCTCTGTACCCTAGCTTGGAAGGTGGGAAGGAGAGAGGGGATCCTGAGATAGTTAGGTTGTAATTCTTTTCATTAAGGGAGTTTGCGTTCTTGTTTGGAGACAATCTCACAGAAGAAGAGGTTGCTGAAGTTGGGAGCGTGTTGCAGGCATGTGTCCTGGCCCCTGTTCTCAGAAGGGGCCTCACATCTCAGCCCTGAGGCCTACTTCTACCCAGTCCCTTCCTCGGTGTGCTTCATTACATGGTCTCTTTGGCATTTTTGAAATTCTGGGAGACCACTCCTATTTTTCATTGCTAATGGTGGTATTTATTTTCCTTTTTGTATGTTCCACTAGTCATTTATTAATAATTCAGGAGGGGAATGGCCAGACAGTTGAAGTCATGGCAATAGTAAAAGATAATAATAGGAGTGCCATTTGTTAAGTGACTGCTGTCCTGGGAATCATCGTATTTAGTCCTGGCAACAGTCACAAGAAGGTAGATACTTACGCCGAAAAATGGGGCCTGCAGAGGTTAAGCAATTTGCCTAAAGTTGAGAGCCAGTAGCAAAATCAGGATTTAAACACAAGCTATGGGACTTGTGATCAAGTGCTTAGCTACTGGGTCACCGTCTTACTCAGAGGATATGACCAGTTGACTCTTGAACTGTGTGTGTGTGTGTTGCTGGGGTCCAGCCCCCGCAGGATCCAGGGGAACCTGAAGGAGAAACAGCGTCAGCGAATGATTTAGAGAGGGATAAAGAAAGAATGTTGTAGATAAGAAAATAGGGGAGAGAAAGAGGCTGATATTCCTTGGTTTACACAGAAAGCCAATAAAGCCCCGAGACAAGGAGCTTGCTCTGTTCACAGAGGCCACAGGTACCCTCCTGGTCTCCTGAGGGGGTGAAGATGCAGAATGTCTTCCTGTTTAGGTCTTAGAAACCCAGGCAGATAGGTGAACACAGAGAGCCTCTATGCTCCAAGGGATCAGCCTGAAAAAGAGAGTAAGAGAGAAAAAGAAAGAAAGAAAAAAGACAGACACGGGGTGACCAAGCTTCTTCGAGCGAGGCCCGTTATTTTATTTTCAGAGAGGGCTTTTATACCCTGAGTTGTACATTGAGCAAAGTGAAAAGTGCAGAGTCAACTCAACATTCCATCAGTATTAACTTTTATCAATACCAGGTTCTTTTCTGCAAGAGTCTTATTTTTTGTACATTATCTTCTGGCCCGGAGGCCTGTTGATATTTTATGACCCCTTTTTGATAAAGATTGGTCAGCCAGAACAATAATTTTCTCTTAAAGTGTTTTTTCCTTAAATTCTTAGCCTGTGTCACCCTTAAAGTACAGAGTTACATTTTTATGGAGCAAAGATTTAGCGGGTTACAGCAAAGAAAGAACTTATTAACTCAAAGTCTAATGTTGTTAATGCTAAAGCTGCTGCTTGTTTTTTCTACATCCTGGCTATATGCACTCTCAGGAACACAATGGATAGGGGATGTGAGAACTTGGCAGCAAGCATTGACTCAACAATGTTGCAAGAGTCTGGATAAACCTGCCAAGTAAGCTAGAATGCTAAGGGGGGTTTGAATTGAAACTCTCTTATCTTGTCCAGGAGATTTATTAGCTAGAATCCTAAGTTAACTCTTTCCAGAGAAAGGTGGTCGGGGACAGCCCCCTGTTGATGTCAGAAGAGTTGGTGAAAGACATAAAATAGTAAGACAGATTCTGGTTTGGGGGTAGATGCTCAAGCAGGCCCGGGGGGGTCCCTCAAATCCTGAAGCCTTGCTTATCAGGTTTCTTCCGCATGACCTTGTCATGGGTGGGATGGCCCAGGGAGTCCCTGGAGTCCTGCATGACCTTGTCATGGGTGGGATCTCCTGTGCTGGCTCCCGGCAATGTTTGTACAGCTTTATTGCTGATCCATTTTTGTCCTGGGTCACTTGTTTATTTGGCCTGTTATCTACAGTCAAGCTTTAAACTAAAAGATGATTTCTTAGAGTCTGGTTTGGTTTGCAGTGGTTCTACCTAGAGGCAGACAGGGCTTGGTACCCTGGCCTGTTTTCCAGATCCTAGAGAACCAGCCTGTGCTCTTGGAAGGCATCCTCCAGAACTTGTTTGTTTATATATTTGCAGACTTGAAAAGCTGGAGAATGAGGTCAAGACCAGCCAGGACAAATTTGATGAGATCACCATCAAGTGGGAGGAGGGCAAGCAACGGAGAATCCCTCAGGAGCTGTGGGAAATGCTCAATGCCCAGCAGGTGCACTGCATGGGCCTGATCGAAGACAAGAACAAGCTGATCAGCGAGTTACAGCAGGCAAGAGCCTGGCCCTGGGTCCCGCCACAGGGGATGGAGCTGGGGGAATGTGTGCTTTTCCTGGATGGAGAAAGGCAGAGGCCTTACTTCATTACCAAGAATGTGGTACAGCTTGGGCAATACACTTAAAAATATTTTTAATCAAAGTATGGTTGAATTACTATGTTGTGTTAATTATGGCTATACAGCAAAGTGACTCAATTATACATAGATATACATAGATATACATAGACATTCTTTTCCATTACAGTTTATCACAGGATATTTAATATAGTTCCTGTGCTCTACAGTAGGACCTTGTTGTTTCAGGCTATACACTTTTTTTTTTTAATGATTATTGTTTTAAAAAAGTATATATTTGTTGTTTGGCTGTGTCAGTTGGGGCACATGGGCTCTTTAGTTGTGGTGTGCAAGCTTAGTTGCTTGGTAGTGTGTGGAATCGAATCAGTGTCTCCTGCCTTGCAGGGTGAATTCTTGGCCATTGGACCACCAGGGAAGTCCCTCAGGCAATATCCTTTTAACCGGGAGAAAAAGTTCTGCAGTCCTTTTAGAATCATTGGCTGCCTCAGAGAAAGATGTCCTGTTGTAGTAAATGCCGTTTCAGGCTTTCTGTGCTTAGTTAAGGAATGGAACAGTCTTCAGTAGATGTGTGCCCATGTTATAACATGGACCTTCGTTGCTCGGCAGGGGCCACCCGGGTTTTCTGGGAGCCTGCAGGGAGATTTGCAGCAAGTAATCCTCTGGGGTTTGATCCTGGTCTTCTCATTGAGGCTTTGCCCTGAGCTGAGCCGATGGGCTCCAAACACCCATGCTTCTCCCTGGATAGGCGAGGAAGAAGCCTACCCAGCACCTTGCCTTTGTGCAGCCTTATTTTCTAGTGCATGAGCTGATGGGAGGGGTCCGAGGGTGGTCTGGGGGTGGGGGGCTGGCAGCCTCTGGCTTCTGTCTCAGTTGGTGACCAACCTTTGACACGCTCTTCTCTAGGAGTTAAAAATGAAAGATGACCAGTACGTGAAGGATTTGAAGAAACAGTCAGATGACATCTGCCTGCTCCTGGAGAGGATGGAAGAGCAGGTGAAGAATGTGATGAAAACGTTTCGCCAGGAGCTCCAAAATATCGAGGTAATGGTGTGTGAGAGAGCTGCCCCCTGTCCTGGGAGGAGGCCCCGGGGGAGGCCCTGGGGGAGGCGGGCTTGTCCTAACCACCCAGGGAGGGCCCTAGACTGCTGTGATTGCTCCGTCTTACCGCTCTCATTGAGGTCTCTGCTCTAGGGTTTCATTCATTTGCTTGTTCATATGTTCACTCCTCCAACAAATATACAAGTGTCTGCTAAATGGCAAGCACTGTGCCAGGGGCGGGGGCAACAACCAGGGTCAAAGTCCTGGATGGCACCTGTATTCTAGCAGAGGCAGCTACACAATAGACATATAGATTACTCTGTATGTAATTTGACAGGTGGTGATAAGCACTTGGAAAGAAGATAAAACAGGGTAAAGTAAAAGCAGTAGAGGAGGGAGATCAGTGTTCCAGAACATCAGGCGTTTTTGAGCCACTTATCCAGCGTATTTGTGACAGTCAGGAATGTGGGGAGGGGAAAGGGGCGTGCCAAACAGAATCCAGGAGCCTGTACTCTGGACTGGCCTGAAATGTTAAGGACTGACATTCAGACAGGCCTTTCCAAATATGGAAGAGAGCCAAGAGGCAGGGGGCCTCTCTCTTTGGATTAGCACAGACTTATCTCTGCATTCCCATCCACCCCCGACCCTCACCTCCTGTTCTGTGAGCTCCATGCTGCCTTTGCTTCATAGAAACCCCAGCCACTGCAATGCTCCCACTCAAGTCCCAGTGGAATACATGCCAGGGTTGGCCCTGTGACTTCTAGGCCCTGTCCATCCCCCACTGGACATAGGATGGCTGGCATACTTCCTCTCACAATCCTTGTGAAGCATAGGCTTTGTAACACTCCACATGCAGCTCCTTCCACAGTGCTTTGGGTGCATGAAACCTGACAAGTCTGCATTTGAGTTCGACTTTGTGTGGGTGGAGATGCGATGCTGCTGGCTGCTGTCTGAGCACTCTTTGATGCTGTGGGACCTGCCTGATTAAAGCAGACACAAGAGCCCTTTTTCCTTCTGGTCGCAGAAAGCATTTGAAGTGGAGAGACAGGAACTGCTGACCAGCAATAAGAAGAAATGGGAGCGGGCCTTACAGGCTCACAATGCCAAAGAGGTCAGGGAGTGGCCAGTGGGGGAGGCGGAGGGGGTGTCAGTGGTGATTCGCAGAGTCTGGGGTGACTCCTGCTGAGGCTGAATTTGCTAGCTTTTTGTACCTTGGGGAAGACTGCTGTAACCCCACCTCCTGCCTGCGACTGCCAGGTCAGCAGGAGGGCTGTGAATGGCCCCCTCTTGTGCTGGTGGTGGTTGGTCCCACGTGTGTAGCCCTCTGTGGTTTCACTGGTCCTGCCACTCTCTCCTTTGTGTCCTGGGTATCTCCCCCAGCCATGGGTATTTGTGGCCCAAGAAACTGTTTTAAGACACATTCTAAAGGATGTGAGATTATCAATTTATTTCAGAGACATAAAAAAGAAAGAAATAATATGACCAAAATCCATTAGATTTTTTGTTTTCTTAGAAATACAAATGTACGATGGCAGGAACTGCACTCCTCTTAGAGTCTATAGAGTCAGGACCCTCTTAAGCAATGCAAGCCATGGCCTTCGAGTTCAAAGCCTTGGGGCACAGGGTTTTGAGGGCAGAGTGACTCCATTCAGAGTTAAAACAGGGATGGGGCCTGTCCTCCACCTTGTCTCCCTGTGCCTTTAGCTGGAATATCTGATGAACCGCATCAAGAAAGTGGAGGACTATGAGAAACAGCTCAGCAAGCAGAGGGTCTGGGACTGCGAAGAGTACAACACGATCAAGATCAAGCTGGAGCAGGACGTGCAGGTGGGACTTGTTTCTCCGCCAGGGTGTCTGGGCGGCTCGGCAGACGGAACACCTGTGAATGTCTCATCCTTAGCAACCACTCATAATATTCTAGAGCTAGTCCATCCAACCAGTACTTACTCATTATCTACTCTCAGTGATCATATCTGAAGGAGCTTATTTACAAGAAACATGCGGAGGAATTCTTTCTGTAAAAAAAACCAGTGGAAAACTGCCAAGATGCTGAAGGGGTCTGGAAACCATGGCATGTGAGGGATCATTGAGAGAACTGTGCACTTTTGCCGGGTGGAGGGAAGATGTCTCTAGGGCCAGGTAATGGTAGGGTGGCCACCATGCGATGGGTGCCTACCATACTCCAGGCACTTAACACACAGTTTCCCTAATCCTTATAGTAACTCGGAGGGGAGAAATCACTAGTGTCATTTTATATGCTATGAAATTGAGGCTCAGAGACAAGGCTGTTTATTTATCTGGTAAATGGTAAGCCCTGGATTCAAACCCAGTTCTGTGTGCCTTGGTAACCTCTGTCTTTCCCAGTATTCCAAACAGCCTCCTGATGCTGGTTGAACATAGCAGTAAGGCCGATTCCGACTCACCATCAGAAAGAACTGCCTCATAGTTGGAACTGTCTAACACAGAAAAGGGTCATCCCACAGAACAAAGAGTCCTTTTATGTCATAAAGTATTCAGAGGCTGAATGACTGTGTCTGTCTTCAGTGTAGAAGAAGGATTCCTGCAGTGGGAAGTAGGTTAGATTTTCTGGCTTCTAAAGTTCTGTACAAACCTAGGATTCTGTGTTTCAACATCGGTTAAAAAAAAAATTATTCCTAATTATGTTTAGATGTAACATAGTTGCATCTTAACATTCAAGCATGTTCTGTTCATTTCAGTCTTCATCTAGAAAGACATGTTAAAGTTTTTCCACATAGCCTTTGGTAGAATTTCAGTTCTTAACTCCTTTTGTAGTTTTCTATAATGAGATTAAATTAAGAAACCCTATTAGGGAATTCCCTGGTGGTCCAGTGGTTAGGACTGAGCACTTTCACTGCCGTGGCCCCAGGCATTAAAAAAAAAAAATCCTATTAGACTACAAACATTTTTCCGGTCTTGAGAATTTTCTTGAGCCTTTCTTAATATTAATGTCAGGGAGCTGAGAGTTACTGACAAGGAACAGTAGACTTCTGTAAGAAAGCAGCATGGCTTCTGTGGGCTGTACACATTACACTGTTAATGAAAACAGCTATAGTTAAGTTTTCTGACGTTATCTTGGTTCTATGATCATTTACATGATAGCAGTACATACTGGTCTCGAGCAGTGAAATAATGGAACCTCACATTCCTTTTTGTTGTTGTTTCGTTTTTATTTTTGTGGTAAAGACCTTTAATAGAAGATCTACCCTCAGCAAATTTTAAAGTATAAGTACAGTATTGTTAATCATGAGCTCTTGGTTGTACATTATATTTCCAGGACTTATTCACCTTGCACAGATGAAACTTTGTAACACTTTGACTAGTACCTCCTCATCTTCCCCTCCTCCAGCCCTTGCTCCTGCTGCTGCTAAGTGGCTTCAGTCGTGTCTGACTCTGTGCAGCACCATAGATGGCAGCCCACCAGGCTCCCCCGGCCCTGGGATTCTCCAGGCAAGAACACTGGAGTGGGTTGCCATTTCCTTTTCCAATGCATGCAAGTGAAAAGTGAAAGTGAAGTCGCTCAGTCGTGTCCGACTCTTAGCGACCCCATGGACTGCAGCCTACCAGGCTTCTCCATTCATGGGAGTTTCCAGGCAAGAGTACTGGAGTGGGTTGCCATTGCCTTCTCCGCCTCCAGCCCTTGACAGCCCCTCATTGCAAATTTTCCTCTCTGCTTCTTTTTAATTATTTTAGATCTCACATGTAAGTGAG
Source organism: Neotragus pygmaeus (assembly GCA_006410875.1). Taxonomy (NCBI): domain Eukaryota; kingdom Metazoa; phylum Chordata; class Mammalia; order Artiodactyla; family Bovidae; genus Neotragus; species Neotragus pygmaeus. The sequence goes on along the minus strand of SJYV01045960.1, from coordinate 1,722,570 downwards.
ATCATGCAGTATTTGTCTTTCTGTATGTGGCTTATTTCACTTAGCATAATGCCCTGCATGTTCATTTCTGTTGTTGCAAATGGCAGGATTTCCTTTTTTTAAAGGCTGAATAATATGCCATTGTATGTATATAGTGTTAGTTGCTCAGTCGTGTCCAACTCTTTGCAACCCCATGGACTGTAGCCTGCCAGGCTCCTCTGTCCATGGAGATTCTCCAGGCAAGAATACTGGAGTGGGTAGCCATTCCCTTCTCTGGGGAAATCTTCCCAGCTCAGCTTCGAACCTCAGTCTCCTACATTGCAGGTGAATTCTTTACTGTCTGAGCCACCAGGGAACCATTTAAAAATCCATTAGTCCATCGTCAGATATTTAGATTGTTTCTGTATCTTGGCTGAAGTGAATAATGCTGCAATGAACGTGGGAGTGCAGATACCTCTTCGAGTTCCAGATTTCAAATTTTCATGTTGCATATTAATATTACCCAATCAAATAGCAACCGTATTTTTAATTTTTTGAGAAACTGCCATATTGTTTCCATAGTGGCTGTACCAGTTTGCATTCCTGCTAACTGTTGGAGGCTTCTCTTTTCTCCAGATCCTTGCCAACGCTTGCTGCCCTTTGTTTTCTGATAACAGCCATCCCAATAGGTGTGAAGTGACGTCTCATTGTGGTTCTGAGTTGCCGTTCCCTGATGATTAGTGATGTTGAGCATCTTTTCATGTGCCCATTAGTCATCTTCATGTCTTCTTTGGAGATATGTCTATTCAGATTCTTTCCCCATTTCCTAACTGAGTAACTCATTGCTGTTGACTTGTAGGCTTGGGACCTCATGTTCTTGATCCAGTGTTCAAATGCTTGAATGAAGTCAAGAAGTTATTGAGGGACATGGGACATGAGGAGATCATAGAGGTTAAGAGAGAAGACGAGGGAGGTGAGGGGCAGAGAGGCAGGTAGCCCAAGAGACCTGGCATTCCTGGCTCACGCTGTCTGGATGGACAAGTGGTGGGTGTGGGTATTTGGTAGGCAGACGGATGGAGACTCTCAGAGTGGGAACCTGCGCGCAGTTCATCAGTGTGACAGTTCTCCCCTGTGTCAGAATGACTATACTGTACCACATTTTACCCTTGAACTGAGAAAAGGTAATTGAATCACGGATTACCCATATTGCAATATGTGAAATATTTTAGTAGACTGAACTTCATCATAGTGCCTCGGAGCTGTAGTCACAAAGTAAAGTCAGATAGCATCAATTTCTGTTAGAAAGATATGGCATGCAGCTCACTTCCTAACACTAATTCTTTGCACTATATCATTTCTAAAATACGAAACTAATTTTTTGGCAAACCCCCAAAGTATTGAAGATCCAGTACATATAGATTTGGCTTGATAGGTATAAGAAGTAAAAACAAGAAGGTATACTTTTCAGTTCTTACTAATAGAAAGGTCATATCAACAATGAACAAAGAGAAACCTATAAACATTATATATGCTACAGTTTAACCACCGATACCCACCGTTCCAAAATCAAAGTGCTAGGAACACTTAAGTTCTTGATGTAGGAAGCAACTTTTATTTTTAGGCCTTACGTGCTCATTTAAAATTGGAAAATGGTTTAGTACGACTTTAATGCCAGAATGTTAATCACAAAAATTAAATACAAGGTATTTACTTAACAAGTATTGTGAACTTACCTGGTACAAAGCATAAAAACAAATAAGATATAGTTTCTGTCCTCTAGGAGTTAAGAATCGTTGGAGTTGGAAAGCAAGATCGTGAACAATATAAGTAGTTTAAGAGAGTGAATGAGGGCTTTCCTGGTGGCTCAGTGGATAAGAATGCCACTGCAGGAGACATGAGTTCAGTCCCCGGTCTGGGAAGATCCCACATGCCAAGGAGCAACTAAGCCCAGGTGCCACAATTATTGAGCCTGTGCTCTCGAACCCGAGAGCCACAACTACTGAAGCCCGAGTGCCCTAGAGCCCTTGCTCAACAACAGGAGAAGCCCACACCACAGTCAGACAGCAGCCCCCACTCTCCGGAACTAGAGAAGAGCCCACGCAGCAGCAAAGACCCAGCCAGGTCAAAAACAAACAGATAAATGAAATAAAAATTCTAAAAAAAGATAAGTTCGTATTCGTTGTTAATGGCCACAAAGGCCTTTTTTTTTTTTTTTTTTAAGAGTGAGTGACAGGAAGAAATGATAAGCAAGATTTTGGAATGTGGAGTCTGCAGTTCTTAACGGAATCCCTGGGGCCCCCTCCACCCCCACAGGTTGAGATCAGTGATAAAGAGGCCCAGTGGTGTCTTTAGAATCAGCCGAGAAGGCCAGAGGGAAAGGCTGTACTAAATTTCTATTCTGCTGGGGCGACGTTGGCTACCAGTGTCAGCCTGGGGCAGGAGTTGGCTTCGGAAAGGAGCTCCCTTGCTCCTCCTATTGCCCCAGGAGAAAGAGGAGAAGAGGCGGGTGATCCACACCCACAGTCCCTGGAACACTGAAGGATTTTGGTGACAGGTTAAATTATAATCTTTATAAATGATTCTTCCAAACTGAACATGATGTTTTGCCATTAGTCTATAGGAACACAGGATACAGCTTTGCAAAAATATCTTTGGATAATTGAATAAGCACAGACGTTTCTCCAGGCAAGAATATTGGAGTGGGTAGCCATTCCCTTCTCCGGGGTATCTTCCCTGACCGAGGGGTCCAACCTGGGTCTCCCATATTGCAGGCAGATGCTTTACTATCTGAGCCACCAGGAAAGCTCCAGTTCCCTAAGAATATTAACAAAAAGCAGGAGTAGATATTTTCAACAAGAGGAAATAAAATTGGCAAATAAATATTCAACAGTGCATGCACAAGCAAAAGACTGTAAATTAAAACAATCCAGTGACAGATTATTATTATAATATGTATTTTTGCCCATAAAACTGACTTAGATTTAAGGTCTGTTTTTAGATCACATCCACTGGCTGGTTCGCTCAGCTGGTTAGTGTGTGGTGCTAATAAATTCTTTTAGGTCACAAAGAAAAAGACATGGCCTAATTACTTTTGTTCAGAGTTTTGTAAACTGTATTCAACTGGGTGAAATATTGATGATGGTTTCACAAAACCAACAACAAAAAAATGGTGCCAGTGGTATTTTTTTCCTTTGAAGATGTATTATGGGAGAAAAATAGAGTCTATTTACATAATGATTATTATGTGATAACCTGCCTTTCAGAATGAAATTCACAGGAGAATTCATATAGTAGGGCTTGAATTTATAACTTACATGCTCTTCCTGTGTTATAAATATAAAAATTGTCCTATGGCCCAATAAGTTTGGCAAATGCTGTCTTAGTGACAGGGGCTCATTGCAAAGGAGGTCCATGGACACGGTTAGAGCAGACACCCAGGTGCTCAGGGTCACGGGGCTCCCCAGTGCCTCGATCCCAGCAAAGCCTGGAGCTTGCTCATGATCGTCCAGAATCCAGAGCAGCTCTGGAGACCCTCCTTCTCTGTGAGTGTTCACACTCTCTCAGATTGTCACCATCCAACAAAAAACTTTTCTGTTGGACTTCTGTGCCACCCACGCTGAACAGTGGCCTCCCCAGTGTCCAGGGCTGGTCCCATTTGAAGCAGCAGAGATGATTATGATTGGAGCACAGTGGCATAAATCGTCATGACTTTGCCAGAAGAATTGCTGAGACTCTTTTCCCACAGTGGACATAGCACACAGCCATCCCTAGAAGGTTGCAGGGCCCAGAGCGGTGGCTCAGGCTGGAACCACCCTGGGTAATTGCACTTGAAATGAAGCTGTGCCTTCAGCATCTTCTATAGGCCCGCTGGGATACTGTCGGTCATAAATTTCTAAACGAAACTTTAAGCATGTTCAGCAAGAGTGGGGTGCGGCTCCAGGCAGCTCCCTGCTCCGTCCCAGGCCTCCTGCCCCAAGGGCCAGGCCCCTGCATGGCGTTGAGCACTGGCAGGTGAGGAGGTGGGTACTTGCCCACAGTCAGTGGAGTGGGAGCCATGAATTGTGGGAATCAATTTATTGAGAACCTTTGAACCTGACTTCTGAGAATCTGCTGTAGAAAATAAAATACTCCCAATATTTTACATGCAGTACTTCCCACCATTATTTTATTATATTGAAGATTATCAAATCAACATAAATGTATTTGTACATGTATAAATGTATATACTATAAGGAAATAATAAAACATCATGGTATATGATAAACAAGTATTTCACATATGGTAAATTATAAAAATCTTATGTGCCATTGTGTGCTTAGTCAATCAGTCTTGTCCTTTGACAACCCAATGGACTGTAGCCTGCCAGGCTCCTCTGTCCATGGGGATTCTCTAGGCAGGAATACTGGAGTGGGTTGCCATGCTCTCCTTCAGAGAATCTTCTCAACCCAGGGATTGAACCCAGATCTCCCGCATTGCAGGCAGATTCTTTACCATCTGAGCCATTGTCCAGACCTTTAATTTGCCTCTAATGATAAATTTTCTACGAATTCAGGTAGAGACACTTGTTCCTAAGGTTCCTCCAATATGACTTCAGAACAAATGACTAGGGACCCTCGGGTGTAATAAATTGTACCAGGACCAATTAGAATTATTTTTTTAAAAACTTTAGATTCTTGAGCAACAGCTTCAGCAAATGAAAGCAACTTATCAGCTAAACCAAGAGAAGTTAGAGTACAACTTCCAGGTGCTGAAGAAGAGAGATGAAGAAAGCACAGTGATTAAGTCCCAGCAGAAGAGGAAGATCAACCGGTAAGCTCGCGTGCAGAGTGTCTTTCTTCTGGGCCTTTCTCTACTGAAAAAAGGGATGGGTATGTACTCTTTTGTAGGAGTAGAAACTGTTAGAAGTATAACTAATTCTTAGGGCTTCCCAGGTGGTGCTAGTGGTAAAGAACCCGCCTGTCAAAGCAGGAGGTAAGAGACACGGGTTCGATCCTGGGGTCTGAAGAGGGGATGGCAACCCACTCCAGTATTCTTGCCTGGAGTATCCCCATGGACAGAGGAGCCTGGTAGGCTACAGTCCATGGGGTCACAAGAGTCAGGTACGATGGAAGTGACTTAGCATGCACGCATAACTAATTCTTATTAAAATAGGTTGTTTTTTTCTTTTGAAAACAGGATACATTCAACCGGTTCTGTCCTCTTGACCCTACAGGCAGTTTACAGCAAAAAGAAAAGAGTTTACAGCAAAGTCTGTCTCCCATCCATCTTTTGTCTGGGTCCTCTGTCCCACCTCTGGATTCGTTTCTTTTGCTTTTTCCAAAATTTCCTTATGCACATACAAGCAAACACAAAGTCTCATGCCCATCTGCTTTTACACAACTAATAGCATCCTATACACATTGTTCTGTATCTTTAAGATGTTCCATACCAGTTCATAGAGAACGTTCACGTTATTTCTTAAGCTGTCTTGTATAACACTGCACAGATGTGCTAGAATTTACTCAACCAGGCCCACACTGCTATGCATTTTGTTGACTTCTAAACCCTTGCTGTTGCAAATAATGCCAACATAAGAATTAGGTTGGTCAAAAAGACCGTTCGGGTTTTTCCATGACATCTTACAGAAAAACCCAAATGAACTTTTTTTTTTTGCCAACTCAGTACTTTTGTCAGTGTGTCGCTTTGTGTGTGTACAGGGCTATCTGGAGAATAAATCTCAACTTGTAATTACAGAAACAGTACATGTGCATTATACAAAATTGGAAAATACTTCAAGTGAAAGTAAGATAAAAACATATGTGCTCAGTCGTGTCTGACTCTTTTCAACCTTACCATCTATAGCTCACCAAGCTCCTCTGTCCATGGAATTATCCCAACAAGAATGCTGGAGTGGGTTTCCATTTCCTTCTCCAGGGTATCTCCCCAACCCAGGGATCAAACTCACATCCACTGTGGCTCCTGCATTGGCAGGCAAATTCTTTACCACTGAGCCACCAGGGAAGCCAAGATAAAGACATAAAAATACCATATTCTTACTATCAGAGATTAAGTATATTTCTTTCCTTCTCTATGCTAATATATAGATATAGATATGACATCATACTGCAACTCTTTTGTAATCTCTTTTTAAAAAGTCAATAACCTTCACCTTTTCATTTCAGCAAATTTCATTTCATCTAAATATCTGGATCACGTTCATACTTTCCCAGTTGTCCAAAGACAGTGGTAAAGAACTGTTGTTGTTTAAGTTGTTTAACTTTTGTTGTTAAAGTGGTAAAGAACCCGCCTGCCAATGCAGGAGACCCTAAGAGACTGTGGGTTTGATCCTTGGATCCAGAAGTTCCCCTGGAGAAGGAAATGGCAACCCAGTCCAGTTTTCTTGCCTGGAAAATTTCATGGACAGAGAAGCCTGGCAGGCTACAGTCTATGGGATCGCACAGAGTCAGACAGGACTGAGTGACTTAGCACGTAGCATCCTTTGCAGTGAAAAGTGTTAGTCGCTCAGTTGTGTCCGACTCTTTGCAGTCCCATAGACTGTAGCCTGCCAGGCTCCTTTGTCCATGGGATTTCCCAGACAAGACTACTAGAGAGGGTTGCTGTTCCCTTCTTCAGGGGATCTTCCTGACCTATGGGTTGAACTCAGGTCTCCTGCACTGCAGGCAGATTTTTTACCACTGAGGAGTTTATCTAAACTAGTACCTCATCTAGATCAAGGCATTTGCATCACGTTGTTAAATTAAGTTCCTTAAGTCTCTCTGATCTACGAGATTCTCCTCACCCTTCCACCTGCCAACCTCCTTTTTACATGATGCTTATATACTTATTGTATCCTCTTCTCTTGATGTATGTGTGTGAGAGTGTGGTGGGGGTGAAACCAAAAGTCTAGGTCAGTTATCTTATAGAATGTCTCATTTTTTGAATGTGGAAATAGGAATGATCAGTGTTTGTATATGGGGGACTTCTGATTTGCTGTTAAAGATTTTTTAAATGTGAACCATTTTTAAAGTCTTTATTGAGTTTGTTACAATATTGCTTGCATTTTAGGTTTTGTTTCTTTTTTGGCCTCCATGCATGTGGGATCTTCCCTTCCTGATCAGGGATTGAACCCACCTTCCCTGCACTGGAAGGTCAAGTCTTAACCACTAGACTGCCAGGGAAGTCCCCAGGGATCTTCTGACAATTTCAGAATAATGCTTGAAAGGGAAAATTTTATTTTTAGAATTTTTAAACTGAAACTATGTCAGTTCTCAAACCTTCCTGTTCCCGTGTTAGTGGGGCTACTGTTCAGCAGCATGAAGTCTGGTCTGGGTTCTGAAAGCCAGGCCTGTGTTATTTCATGTGACAGATTTCCAGTTACAGAACTCCTATTAGCAGTGAGCTGGGCATCGGTGGGCTGCCAGTGTTCGTCACGCTGTGGCCCTGTCTCTCCTAGTGCTGGAACCTTTGACCAACCCCCTCTCCTGCCAGCCAGGTTCCCCCCGGTGCCCTGTGCGAAGCTCTTCCTAGCACTCTTCACACAGTTCTGTAATTAACGTTTGTCTTTGTCTCTGGCTGCACTGATAGTGCTGTGTACTCAGACATACCCTTGTATTCATCTTGGTATTCCAACATATCCTTGGCACAAAAGAGACCTTTCATGTTTGATGAATGAATGAGTGAATGAATGAATGAGTTAGTGGACTCGTTAATAGTATCAGCTTCTTCAGGATGGGGCACTTGTATATCACAGGCTTGTGGTGCAGTATAAGTTTTTCCTTTCTGTTTTCCTTGTTTCAGAAGTTGAGGGAGGTTATTTCAATCTGTGAGTCAGCACTAGATGTAGCCCCTGACAAGTGCTGTGCTGAGGACGATTCAGTCACACTCTTGAATAAGAGGCTACCTCTTGGTGGGTTTGAGGTTCTGGATAGTTTCAAATGCGTTTAGTTCTGGATGATTCCATTACCGCTTATTGCCTTCCTTTCCTTGATCACAGTTGTAGCTGTGTTTGGGAAAATATTTGGGAGGGTTTCCTGCACCTTCCACAAGTCTGAGCCTAGATTTTATAGAACTGAGTGGAGTAGATAGCAGATGGACGGAACATACATTGCAGCCTTAGTTCAGCGGTAGACTAACTTTTTCCTCCCTTCTTCAACTCAGCCTGCATGATGTACTTAACAATCTGAGATCAAAATATAACAAGCAGGTCAAGCAATTTCAGGAGGAGAACCAGTCCCTAACCTCAGACTACAAACGCCTTGTGTTGCAATTCAAGGAGCTTCAGAAAGCCATGAGGTATTTCAGGGACGTGGGTCCCAAGGCATGTGCCCTAGGAGGGGGACTGTGGGAGTTGAGCTGGTAGTGACAATGATTCCATTAGCGTGTGGAATCACCTGCTTTGGGGAATGGGCCAGGGCACCAGAGAATCTTTTCTGCTGTCTCTCCTGTCCCTTTACTTGCATGTCACCTGCCTTGTTCTCACAGGGGAGAATCACGGGCTCAGAGATGGGCCTGGGTCCAGGGTTTCCCCCAGCTCTGCCTCAATTCTTGCCCTCCTGCTAGCTGGGGGTGCCTGTGGGGGACTGGTCCAGCCTTGGTGTCAGCTGACCACCATCAGTAACTCTCCTTCCTAGGCATTTTGCTCTCATTGATGACAAGCAGTTTCGGGAGATTTGGCTGATGAATGAAGAGGAGGCGAAGGACCTGATAAACAGAGCCTTTGATGTAGACAGAATCATCAATACCCATCATCTAGGGCTCCCCTGGATGACACCCAACTTCTGGTTCCTAAAGAATGTGGGGCCAATTTCTCAGCAGCAGCAGAAGTCCGCCACACAGATCTTAGAGGAAGTCCTGATGGAAGCAGGTGACTGGAACAGAGTCAGAGCGTCTGCAGGCTGGAGTGGAGGGGCCTCTGAGAACATGTATTCCCACCAGCAATCTGCTGTCTTGCACTTTTCAAAATCTTTTCATGTGTATTATCTCATTTTACCTTTTGAGCAAGTGGTAAAATCTGGGTAGTACCGTGATTTTTAGTACTGTTTTCAGACAAGGAATGTATAGCTTTAAACTTAACATTTGTAAATTTTAGTGAAGAAAAATTTTGGCTCTTGCCATCAGCTGCTCTTGCTGACATTCTTCTGTGAAGCAGCTGCTTTCCCTACATTTTCACTGACTATTTCTAAACTGCCGCAGGGTTGGAAACCATAGAGTGGATATGTTAGATCAATCTCTAAAATAAAAATAAATAGGTTCATGGTTTCTCTCCTACTTGCTGGTCAAGGCTGGATTTTGAGTGTGATGTTCCCAGGTAGATAAAGTTGGGAAGAGTGAGGCATTATAGGCTGGCCAGGAGCGGCAGAATTCTACACATAGTCTCTTATTTCAACCCCAACCCTCCCATTTTTTTTTTCCCCAACATAATAGGTTTTCATCAGCTAAAGTGACTTTAGAGGCCTTGAAGAGGCCTTTGAAGGTATACATTTTCTCAAGGAAAATGGTCTGACTGTTCCTCACAGTGAACCAGGCAGAGGAATCACCTTCTCTTTCTGTCTCTTCTATGTCCCTTCGCAGAAGAGGAGGGGGCAGACGAGGACAGCTCGGAATCAGAGTCTTACCTGGACCTGCCAAAGCAAGTTTCAGCAAGAACGACCCGCAAGATCTTGATGCTCCTGTGTGACGAGTCGGTGAGGCTGGGCGCCTGGCGGGAGGCTTTGCGACTTTCTGCCCTTGCTTCTCGAATGCGACTTTGGATGACACTAGACAGGCCAGAAGTGGCCTGGAGGCAGCAGTGGACTGGTGCTGTTGGCACAGGATGGTGCCATTGTGGGGGGACCCCTCCCCTCTGGGCTTCATGGGGTTGCAGAGAAGCTGTCATGCTCCCGAGCTGGCCTTGCTGGCCAAGGGGTCCTCCCTTTTTGGGTCAGCAAGGTGGGTCCATGCCAGCAAGGGACCCCTGCTAATTCATTTTTTTAAAAAATGCTAAAATATGCTCATCTGCAAGAGAAAGGGTCCTAGTCTTGCCCCCTTACATCCATCTGACAGTAAGGTGGTCACAACCTATGGTGGTCTTTCTCTGGGAGCTGAGTTTGCAATTACTCTGGGGGTATTAGGCCTTGGATGTCTTCACTCATGTTAGAAAACCCACTGGAATTGGTGTAACGATCTTGTTGGAGCTGGTTCAGCTAGAAGTCCGATTGTACCCCAACAGAATTGCTGTTTACTTAGGTCTTCGTTTCTGAGATGGGAAAGAAGTGGTACGAAGATTGGCAGGTGCCAGTCCACTTGGGACAGTTCTTGGGCACGAGGGGGATCTCCTGCTACTGAGGGGAGCTCCTGCTGAAGGAGGAAGTTGGCCGACACTGTGCTCTGTCCGCCGGCTTGCTGCCTGCAGCCTCCTGTCCAAGGAGCCATCCCCCCGGCGTTGCTCCCACTCCAGGGGTGCACCCAGTCTTCTCCCCTTTCAGCCCCAGTTGACAGATACTGGGTTCTGTTCTGGTGTCTCCATCTCTCTCCAGCCTGCCTCCCTTCCAGATCAGCACCTACTGCTGTGTCCTGGGGATGTCTGGGGACTCTTGTTCAGTCTCTCGATTGTGTCCAACTCTTTGCGCCCCCATGGACCGCAGCATGCCAGGCTTCCCCGTCCTTCACCACCTCCCGGAGCTTGCTCAAACTCGTGTCCATTGAGTCTGGGGCTAGCATTTGGGTGAAGTGACATGGGCGGGAGGGAATGGGACAGGATCAGGTCTGGCCTGTGGTGGGGAGCTCAGGTGTTTGCCCCTGTGGCCTGTGGGTGAGGTGAGTCAGCACCTTCTGAGGACACCTCAGTCCATCATGAGGACCGGCTTCGTCCCTGAGAGGGACTCTTAGGCATCCTGGGAAGCTTTCCTCTGGGGTGCATGGCAGCTGCCCGACATTTCGGCCCTGGGGTTCTTCTGCTCTGCGGAGTCCTCCCTGGCTTGTTGCAGGGGACGGGCTGCAGGACTTGTCCTGAACCCAGTCTCCTACTGGAGATGTCGTCTCCCTTCTCCTCAGGGTTTCCTCATAGAGAGCAAGTTGCTGAGCCTACTCCTGCCCCTGGAGAGGAGCGAGTGTTACCTGCTGAGACTGGACGCTATCTTCTCGGTGAGTGCCCCCCAGGCTGAGTGGGTTGGGGGTTCCAGTGTAACACAGCCCCCTGGGTTTTCCAGCACTGCCTCAGCCCTGGAGTAGCTGCTGGGCTCCCGGGGCCTCCCCAGCTCACTGTCATATCCTTCCCTTTACCTACTCTCCATGTCAAGAATTGGCCTCAGAGTTGCGTCGGTGACTCCCATCTCACCCCTTCCTCTGCCAGCCCCTCTCTCATTCATGGCCCAGCTCTCAGCCGTGGTTCTCCCCTTCACCCCTAAACTCAGAGGCGCGTTCAGCCCCCTTTAGCATGCACCTGCCCACCAGGCCTGTATGGAGCTGTTCTGAGTGTTGTTTCTCTGTTCTGATGTGCGTATCCATACTCACTGTGCTTTCCGGTGTTGAAAGGCCTGTTCTCTGGGTCATGGTAGGGGCCAGGGAGGCTGAGGGGAGCCAGCCCCTGCTCTTGGGAGCAGAGGGACTTCTTAATATGGTGTGTTTTTTTTAAACTGTTTCATTTATTTATTTATATATGTATAGACTCATGATTTTTCATTATTTTAAACACATTCTAATTCTTTCTCTTTTTTGCCTTATTTTATTATTATTTTTTTTATTTTTAATATGGTGTTTGAAGCAGTCATTCTATTTTTCCTCAGGCCCTTGGAATTGAAAATGAGGATGACTTGTATAAACTGGTTAACTTCTTCCTCAAATACCAAACTCATCATTCACCTTCCAGCCAGGTAAGCATTCAAAATTCTCCTGGAATCCCCCAGAGGGCACTGCCACCTTTGAATAATACTTGTGATTTGGAAAGATCCCCTGGAGAAGGGAATGACGGCCTACTCCAGTATTCTTGCCTGGAGAATCCTGTGGACAGAGGAGCCTAGTGGGCTACAGAGCATGGGGTTGCAAAGAGTTGGACATGACTGAGAGACTAGCACTTTCACACTTGGGAGAAGTAGTGGGGATTTTGTATCAAAGCTGATTTTAGGACTTCCCTTGGCATTGTTACTTTTTATATTTGTAAAGGGAAGGCTAGCTAGCCCTCAGATCCTGTTCTTACATTGAGACCTAAGAGGTATTTTCCAGGACCTTCCTTCAAAGCCAGGCCTCAGCCACGTGAAACCTGGGCTCACCAAGTTCTGAATATTTTGATTCATAACATTTTCCTGCAAAGCAAGGCCCATTTTTAATAACTATCTTGATTGTAATTAACTATTTTGAGGAAGTCATCATGTTACAAATTTGTAAAATTTTAGTATTAATATAAAAATTAAAAACATGAATTTAAAAAAGTTTTTAGTATTTTTAGTGTCACAGTGAGTATGAGTATCCTGATATGCTTCCAGAAAGAGTTGGCTGAGGGGACAAAGCTGAGAAGCCATAAGAAGAAATAAGGACAAACTGGCTGCATCAAAAAAAAGTTCTGTAGATCAAAAATCGATACAAGCGAAGTTAAGATATAGATGACAGAAGGGGGAAATATTTTTAATTCATATCACAGATAAGGGCTAATTTCAATATATAAAGAACTCTCATAAACCAATAAGAAAAACATCCACAACTCAGTGGACCAGACAAGGGATATGAACAAACACCTTTTAGAAGTGATACAAATCAGCTTTGATACAAAATCCCCACTACTTCTCCCAAGTGTGAAAGTGCTGGTCTCTCAGTCATGTCCAACTCTTTGCAACCCCACGCTCTGGGGTTTCATACTCTAAAGCATATGAAAATATAATCAGGCTTTCTTATATTTAGAGAAATGAAAATTAAAAGTGCTCAAATTCAATTTTCACTTGTCAGGTTGGCAAAAACCCATAAGTTGGATAACAGATAGTGATGGCTGAGGTTCGGGAAACAGGCATGCTCATAGTTTACTGGTGTGAGTGTAAATCGTTGAAGCCTCTGTGGCGGACAGCTTGGCAGGATCAACTGTAAAACTGGAGTATACTTTAGCCTGTGCTCCTCTTCTAAGATTTTATCCTACTGATGTACAGTTGAAATGATATGTTTATCATAGCTTATTCATCACAGCATGTTTGAAATGACAGAAGATAGGAAATGATCCAGATTTCCATCATTAAAGAATTGATTAATGTAGGCTGCATCTATACAGTGGGATACTATGCAGCTGTAAAAAAGAACAATGAAGTTCTTTAGGTATTTATGGGAAAAGCTCTCTAAGGTTTGTTGGTATGTGAAACTCTACTATGTACATAGTAGAGTATCATTCATGTATATTTCTTTGGAAGGATATATAAGAAACTGATAATGTTGGCTTACTGGTTGGGAAGTAAACTGAATGAACTGTACAGCGGGAGTAGAAGGACTTCTAAAAATTAAAATTTAATTAGTACTATGAATCAAGAAGATATTTATACCATATGAGCTTTATACATATCAATAAAATGAACACCTGTGAACTGGATACCAAACTAGAACGTTATCACTGGGGTGTGTGTGTGTGTGTGTGTGTGTGTGTGTGTGTGTTTAATTTGACTGCACCGCCCAGCATGCATGATCTTAGTTCCCCAACTATGGATTGAACTCAGGCTCCTGCAGTGAAAGTGCTGCGTCCTAACCACTAGGCCACAGGGACTTACCCCATTATCACTGTTATGAAGCTCCTTGTTTGCCTTTTCCTGGCCCCATCTTCCTTCTTCTTTACTCTTTTCCATCATTATGTCTTTCTTTGTGTGAATGTCTGCATCTTTCTTTTCCAAAACTTCTGTAACTTTTTGTAAACATTTTCTCCATTTTTCCTCTTTCTAGCTGTCTTCATACATTCATGCTTGCATGCCTCCAACCATAGTTCCCCTTGCATCTTTGTCCATACCGGTTCCTGGCATCTGTGTCCCCACTACAGGAGCCACTGGATCCCAGAGCAGAGAAGGAGGGGAGCCTTGTGGATGGGAAGTCGCAGGAGAAGGAGCGCCCTCCTTCTCCCAAGCTCATCCACCCCAACGACGTTCTCAAGATTCTGGAGGCCTTTGTCATGGGTCTGAGGAAGCCCAGGTGGGCTGTGGTGCTGGAGGGCTTAGCTGAGAAGTGGTGGGAAGATGGGTGGGATGGGGGCCCAGCAGATACCAGGGAGGGGAGAAGAGGCTGCTGAGTCGGAACTCCGGGAGGTGAGTAGAAGGATATCAGGAAGGAGGGCGAGAGGAATCCATGGACATTGCAATGAAAGGAATAGATACAGAAGAGATCTGCATGTTTTCATTCATCATTGATTTATTTAATGAACATCTGTTGGGGGCTACTGTGTATAGGCCCTGTGGGGAGAATACTTTGTGATCAGAACAGTGGTCAAAGCACCTGGAGGTGTCAGGCTGCTCAGAGGGGAAGTGGTCACCTTCATCTGAGACATCAGAGAGGGTTTTAGGAGAAGATTGCAGCAGAACTGGATTTTCCTTGGTGGACAGAGTTGGGGGAAGGGCATTTCAGGATGTCACAGTGCAGGGAAACACCTGCTTCAAGAATCATGACAGAGCAGTATGACTGGAGTGTCAAGGGTCTGGGGAGTGGGACCGGCTTGGATAGAGGAGCCAGGCTGGATCTTGAGAGCCTTATCCAAATTCCCCAAGGTCTTGGTCTTTACCCTTTGGTGGATCGGAGTCAGAAAATGATCTTAAGCCATGAGGGAGCCAGGAGCGGACTTTCATTTTAGAAAGATGACTTTGGCGGCTGACTGATGCTTGATTCAAGGACCGTAGTGGGAAGGTTTGTCTAGGTGGGAGGGGATAGCTTGGATGAAGGCTATCCTGGGGGTGTGTGGAGAGGAGATAACAAATTTTAAGAGCTGCCTTGGCTGCATCCGTGGAAGAAATGGACATGATAGTGAGCTATAGAGCCAGTGAGGTAAACTGATCGAGAGGAAGGGAGTGGATGACACTCCTTCATAACTGTGACAACAGCACCGAGAATCAGGAACCTTGATGGATAAGCAGGCGATGTTTCTGAGGTTCTTCCATGATCAGATGAAGGTGGCAGTAAGTCTGTAGGGGGCAGTGCTTGGGGGCCCTGGTGACACCAGGTGGAGGGGAATGATACCTGTGCTTTTGACCTTCAGGGACTTCTGGGTGCCAGTGAAGTCGCTGAAGGTTGTGCGAGACAACTCAAAGGACTCCGAGTACTGGGAGGCCCTGACCACGGTTATCCCTGCCACCACCCAGAACCTTTGGGATGCTCTGTATACAGCCTTGGAGAAATACCAGTGAGTGTGTATGCCATGACTCGGGAGGAGGAGGGCAGGTAGGGCAGGCCCAGGGCAGGCAGGTAGGAGAAACACCCTGCTTGGAGCGGCCACCTTTGCTGCCTCCCTGTCCCAGGAACTCTTGGAGAGTAAAGCTGCTTTTGGCAACTCAGGTGGGGGTCCGTGTAGTGTTGGGGGATCTAGCCTTCCAGCTTCGCCCCCCTGTTTTGTTCTGGGTGGCCTGGCTTCTTCAGGGCCAGAGGGCTGCCCTGGTGGGTGAGGCTTCTGAGGTCCTCATCCACCTCCAACCAGAATAGAAGGGCTGAGATCATAGCTCCCACTTGATTGAGAGTGGAGGAGGATTCAATGGGCCTCTAACCAGTTTTTCTGCCCAAAGCCTTGTCCTGACCCAGAGGGCTGAGCTGCTGATAGAAAACGGTTCTCTGGAGAGGCAGAATACAGAGCTGCAGCAATTGCTGCAGCAGTATCTTGACA
>SJYV01045960.1:1672377-1696193 GCA_006410875.1 Neotragus pygmaeus | reverse complement strand
CACACACACACACACACACACAAAGTTTTTAATGTGATATATTAACATGTGATTCCCAGGTGGCACTAATGATAAAGAATCCGCCTGCCAAAGCAGAAGACACAGAAGATGCGGGTTTAATCCCTGGGCCTGGAAGATCTCCTGGAACAGGAAATGACAGCCTGCTTGAATATTCTTGCCTGGAAGATTCCATGGACAGAGGACCCTGGCAGGCTACATTCCATGGGGCCACGAAGAGTCAAACATGACTAAGCGCTTGATCACATGTGAAAAGGCAGTGCTTTTGAGAACACATTACACTATTCTCTGCTTTCCATAGCTTTAACATTTATTTTGAAAGAAATCCAATCACTGTCATTAGATTTTGGAGGTCTTATGTTCCAAGCTAAAGACTTGGGATTTATTCTGTGGGTGCCTTGTGAAGAGGCCATTCTGAGCCTTCCCACTGACTGAGCATGACCCAGTTAAAGCGGTACCTTGGGACAAAGCTTCTGAGGGCAGCATGCAGTGGCACTGGACTGGAGCAGAAGGAGTGTGCAGACACAGCAGCCATCCACGTGCTTCATCCAATGGAGGAATTGAGAGCCACACCCACTGAGAGGAGCCAGCCAACAACAAAGCACAGGATGGAGCTTGCCCAGCTCTTGGCAGATGGAAGTCAGAGGCAGCCAGATCTGGGGAGGGGCTCCCACTCTGCAGAGCAACGCCCCACTGCTGGGCTAGAAGGTGGCCACCAGTGTCCTGAGCTCACCCGTGAGAATCTAACAGGGACAGGCAGGTAGGTAACCTATGGTGAACACATCAGGGACCAGAAGGGATGGATGGATAAGGGTAAAGCAGCTTGAGCTGGACAAGAAAACCCAAGCCCCTCTCCCTTCTTCCCAGGTGCTCTGGGAGCAAGGCCAGAGCCCAGTTACCCTCACAGAGAGGGCTGCCTTCTCTACAGCGGTGGTTCTCCAAATTAAGCTGGCATCACAATGATCAGGATGGCGGTTTAAGATCCAGACTGATGGGCTTCACCTCCACAGTCCCTGATGCAGCAGATTAGAGTGGGAACGACAATCCGAATCTCTCAAAAGTTCCCAGGGATGCTAGTGCTGCCTGTCAGGATCACTCTGAGAATCACGGCTCTAATATCTCTGAGCAAGGTCAGAACTCCTTCCCCAGGTAATAGGTACTCGACAGGGTTCATTTAAGTTTCATGAAACCTCTGGAAAGCTGCCCCCAATTCACAGAGGGGAAAACTAAAGATCAAAGGTGCTAAATATTGATAAATCGACTAAGGTCACACAAGCGGTGGGCAGCATGGCTAGAACTGGGCTTCTCCTTTCGTGTGTGTGCACGCACACACGCGCATGCGTGCGCTTAGTTGTGTCGGACTCTTTGCAGCCTCACGGACTGTAGTCCAGTAGGCTCCTCTGTCCGAGGGATTTTTCCAGGCAAGGACACTGGAGTGAGTTGCCATTTCCTCCTCCAGGGGATCTCTCAACCCAGGGATTGAACTGCATCTCCTGTGTCTCCCACATTGTAGGTGGGTTCTTTACCCACTGAGCCATTGGGGAAGCCCCTTTTCCTACTTTACTTGTTCCCCAAAACTGGCCCTCAATGATAGCTGATAGAATTTGCATAGGTGCAAACTGGATTGAAGAGAACAAAGACAATGTGCGTTTTTCTTTATGTGAACTATCTTAACTCAACTGAATGGACTTTTTCTCCAAGTCCATTTATATTTTAGGGAGTTAAAATGCTCCTATCAAATGATGGTGGCAAGAGTTGGTCTTTTTCTTTCCCTCTGTCCCTTTTAAAATCACCTTATTTCACAAAATAAATGGGTGAAGAACTCATGTCAGCCCTTTCTATTTTTAAAAAAAATTTCTGGTCTGTGAAATTCCAGGTGATAACACCCTGCCACTCTGTCTCCAGGAACCTAAAGGGCACGTGCATCTTGCACAGTAATGACAGCTCAGAGGGACTTGTCTGTGGGTATGAGGTGGCAGAGGCCAAACTTTTACCTGCTAGCCTTATCACCTGTTCTTCAGAGGTCCCTGTCTCTTATGGAGGCTGGATCTCCTTTCCCCAGGGCTGCACATAGTCACAGACACAGGCCTCCAGGAAGTGTGAGGGGCTTTTCCCCTGCCCCAACATTCTGATTTAGTACCTACCAGGCAGTCCTTGGGTGCTAAGGAAGGTCCATATCAATTCATCTCCCACCTATTTGCTATTATTTCTATTCTTAGGTGGTTAGAATTGAGGCAGAGTGGGCTGGTTTCCCCACGTGGAGGCCCCTCAATCAGACAATGGGAAGCTCTGCTTCCTGTCCCTAATGCCAAATAAGTAAGTGGTGGCTTCCATTCACAGCAGAAGGCAGCACAGTGCAGGGTGCAGGTGGGCAGGTCCTGGTGACACCTGACTGGGGCCAAGTCTTACTCTCCAGATATTGGTGGTGTGATCTTAGATAGACTACCCAATATCTCTCTCTGGCTTAGTCCTTCGTCCATTAAATCAGGGTAACAGTACCTGCTTTAGGGGGTAGTTGTAAAGAGTCAGTGTGTTAGTATATTAAAGCAACTAAGAAGAATGACTACAGTCCATGGGGTCGCAAAGAGTTGGACATGACTAAGCAACTAACATACATACAAGAACAATGACTATCATACAGAGTATACTTGGATGTTGCTTTTATTATAACTCAGTTCTTCAGGTTCACTTATGGATGTCTACCACCCTCTCAGTGGGCTCCTGGGAGATGGATATAGAGAGGTCAAAGTTGCTCCTCTCTAGAACATTCAGTGGACAATTAAATGACTGACCTCATTATAGAGGAAGAATTATGTTTGCAGAAGCACTGGCTAACATGGGAACTGGGATGATGGGCAGAGTTTCTGAGAGGTGGGGACATATGTGTTGATCAGTTACATCACAGTGCAGGGCTGACCAGAAGGCTAAGGATGGCCTCCGATGGGACAGAGACTCTCCCATTGCATCCTGGACCACAGAGAAGGTTCTAGAAGTATCAGAATCCCACTTCACATTTTGAGCCCCATTTACACCAACTACTAACTTGGCACAAATGAAAGGAGAGGAAAGGGCCATAAATATTCTCAGCTCAAACTGTAAAATGACTGAAGAATTTAAGTAACTCTTCAGTATTCGTAATTACTTGAGGGAGGGACAAACCCTTTCTTTCATCAGAGACACATACAAAAGAGGAAATCCCATCATATGAGTGAAGACACAGCACATTAAAAATGTAAATTAAGAATTAAGGAACAAAACAATGGAATTCTGCCAATTTTTTAAATAATTGCTCTACAAATTGCTAATCGGTATCCAGTGTCACACTGGCTAATTTGTTTAATAACAGCAAAGAAAAGATAAAGGTCCCAGAGATGGTGATGAGGCTACCAGCTTGGTCACATCACTTGTGTGCAAAATGTCAGAAAGGCCTTGGCCCTTGGGACATGCTTCTGAATACTGCCTGGGGAATTGAGCTTAGGGTTTTATTCTTGATCTGGAGGCATGGAGGCACAGGAGACCACCTCTGTGGTGTCACAAGGCCCCTTTCTTCACACATCATGCATTCTAGTGGTGGACACAGCCAAGAAATGAGTAAATACATAAGAAGGTAATTCCAGAGGCAATTAAATGCTATGAGGAAGATAAAACGGACCTCAAGAAGATGTTGGAAAGTCAGAATGTTAAGGGCAGTTACCACCCAATGTCCATTCATTTCTTCTTTATTAACAGCACCCCAGTTTGCAGAGGGGCCGTCTTCCTGACCCCTTTACAACTGGTGATGCCCATGCAATATTGCCCATGGGATACAACCCAGGCAATGTGGAGCCACCAGAGGTCACTGGGTAGCCGACCAGGAAAGAGACTTGGCGGCATTTCTGTGCCCTTTGAACTTCACCTTTCCCCTTCATTCCTGCTTGAAAGGTAAGGCCATCCTGTGACTTGAGGACAAAGCTCATTGTGCCAAGGACAGCGGAGGAGGACAGATGCTAATAACACTGTGGACTCTGCCAGCCCTGGCCCATTTCCAGGCTTCTTGTTGGATGAGAGAAACAGAACGTCCCATTCTGTTTCAGCCACTGTTTCCTCCACTGGAACATCACCTGCTCCAGACCTGCGACCACAGGTGGGACTCTCTCCACCCACAGCACCGCCCCCCATCCTATCCCTCCTCTCCTGCCTTCCAGGAAGGTGGGCTTACCCAGCTCAGCCCCCCTCCCACCCAGGGGACCTCTCACTGCTCTGGTCCCAGCCCCGCACCCAGGAAGTCATCGGCAGAGAAATGGTCGGCGTCCCAGATCTGCAGGGTGAGCCGTGCGGGGATCTTGTACTCGGTCTCATCCCAGGAGAACATGGACTCCTTCTTGGAGATGACAATCTTCTCCTCGGCAGCCAGGTAGTCGAAGGGGAACAGGTAGCGCCAGTTGAAGTTGCCCTCGCCCGTGAGCGAGTGGTAGTGGACGTCTGTGTCCTGCTTGTCCTCCTGCTGGCCCTTCAGCCACCTGTGGGGCATCACCTGTGGCCCTTCAGCCACCTCCCCAGGGGCCTCTCTCCACCCACAGCAGCCCCCCTCCTCGCCGTCCTCTCCTTCCTCTCCTGCCCTCCGGGAAGGTGGCCTTACCCGGCTCGGCCCCCTTCCCATCCAGGGGACCTCTCACCCACCCCCGCACGAAAATGTCACTGGACTTCTCCCCAGTGAAGAAGTCGTCATCTTCCAAGACCACCTCATCCGTGTTCCACACGATGACCCGCAGCTCGTACCTGGGTGGGTTAGGGGCCGATTAGTGGTGTGGGGGTGGAGGTTACCAGGCTGGGGTTGAAGATGAGGTGACCGGGACAAGTCCTGGGGACTTGGGATGGACATGGGACCTGGGCCAGGCAGGGACTGAGAGAGCCGATGTGGGGAGAAGCTGAGGGGTTGGGGAGACGTGGTGGGCCCAGGGTCAGAGGAAAAGGTCACCCAGCCAACATGGCTGTTGAGAGAAAAGCCATCCCGGGCGGGGTGGGCAGGAGAGCCAGTTGAGCTAGAACGCCAGGACCCAGAGCACAGTCCTCCTGGATGAGGCGGGCTGGTAGGGAGCTGACTCAGGTCTCAGGGAGGCTGCCCAGGGAGGAGCAGGGGCCGGCTGCTTGGGGCGTGGCTGAAGCGAGGCTTGGAGAGTCAGGAATCCCTCCTCCCCAGAGGCCTGAAGCTCCATTCCAGCTCTAATGGAAGTGTACATTTAAGCCCAGCAGCTGGCAGTGGATCACCCTGGAATCTGATTTCCTTTACATCCTTGCCCCCAAAGGGGATTTTCCTCTTGAAGTATAATTGTCATGATAAATGGTAGTTCCATCTCTACCTTTAGGAGTGAGGTTGAGTCAACCTCTAAAAACCGACTGCTGGACTTAACACCCCTGGACTGCAAGTCCTGGAGACGCAGCGGGTTGGGGTGTCCCCTGGTGGCGAGCCATGGAACAGCACACTCAGGGTCCCACCTGGAGCCTGTGCCGGGCAGAATTAGTTGGTTTTGTTTAGTAGCTAAGTCATATCCGACTCTTTTGCAACCTCATGGACTGTAGCCCACCAGGCTCCTCTATCCATAGGGTTTCCCAGGCAAGAATACTGGAGTGGGTAGCTATTTCCTTCTCCAGGGGATCTTCTCGACCCAGGGATCAAACCCGCATCTTCTGCGTTGGCAGGTGAATTCTTTATCACTGAACCACCTGGGAAGGCCCACCAGGCAGAATGGGCTATATGATTGGCGGGGTCCAGTGTGAAATGGAAATGTGGGGCTCTGATTGCAGGCACCAAGTCCAGTGCTGGCAGTGGCTTGGTCCGGCCACTTTACAGATGGGAAAACTGAGGACCATGGAGGAAAAAGTGACCTGGCCAGTGTCAGCTAACAGAGACAGATGGCTTGGCTCATGATCCAGCGTTCTGGCTACTCTCCCACCTTCCTGCCCTCATTCTGGGCACTCACCCCTGCACATCTCACCAGTTTTAAATAAAACTTGGCAGAGCTGAATGACAGCTTTGAGTGGGAACCACTTTTATCAGGGGAGCAGGGCACCTCTCAGGGGTTCTGCGTCTTGTGGATGTGTGTGGGGGGAACCCAGGGAGGATGCTGCCTGCGTGCATGTGCCTGCGGAGGAGTGGGTCTGTGAGGACAGAGCCTTCGGGGAGGGTGTTGGTGTGAACCCATGGCCCTTGCTGGCCACACAGTGGGGGTGTGACCCCTTGCCTCAGCAAGGGGACCTCCCCAGGGCAGGCCCCACAGCCCTCTTTGTGGGGTGCTCTGTTCCCCCAACAAAGCCTCGTGGGAGTGACTAAGGTGACCTGGGCCTGGAGGCTCCTACAGAAAGGATGTGTTGGGGAGCAGGGAGGGAAGGGCGCTGGTCCCGAGCAGCTCACTTCTTGGGCTTCCGAGGGGAGATGTCCAGAGGCGTCCCGGGGGCCGGCATGTCCATGGGAAACATGTCCACCCACAGCTCCAGGCGGCCCTGAGGAAGGGGGTGTGGCACATCTCATGACTCCTTCCTCTACCCAGCAAGGCCAGCTCTCCTCTCCCTCTCAACCTTTCATTCTTGGATGCCAGCAATCCCTATGATGTCACCAACAGCTAGTTGCAGCTTCTGAGGGGGAGTACCCTAGGTTTCCACCAGAGGTGACGTTATTCTCA
This sequence comes from Neotragus pygmaeus, assembly GCA_006410875.1. Lineage (NCBI taxonomy): Eukaryota > Metazoa > Chordata > Mammalia > Artiodactyla > Bovidae > Neotragus > Neotragus pygmaeus. The sequence goes on along the minus strand of SJYV01045960.1, from coordinate 1,689,516 downwards.
CTCAAAGCCAAGACACGGGCCCTGGGAGTTACGGTGAAGGGGATGGCGTGTGTGTGTCGGGGGGGTACCCGACACTTCCAGGGAAGCAGCAAATAGCATGGAGATGTCTTTTTATGGACTCAGGTTGGGACCGATCCCAAATACGGAAGAATGTCAGACTCAGGCCAGTCACCTGTTCGATGCCCGGCTTGTCGGGGTTGAGCAGCGGCCGCGTCTCCACGTGCTCGGGCACCAGGCGGCAGCCCACGCGGGGGATGTCCTCCCAGTGTCTCAGGGCCAGCAGTGCCACGTGCTCTTCCGTGGGCTTCCTCTGCCCTGTGGGTGCCCGAGGTCAGCTCATATGTGGGTTCAGCAGAACAAGAGACCTGTGCTGGGCCAGGGGTGCAAGGGCATAGAGGCCCCTTCTCCAGTCTACTGATGGAGAAACTGAGGCTCAGAGGGAGATGCAACAGCCCAAGCTCAGGTCCCTCACGGGCCTGGAGGGGTCTGTGTCCTTGGGTTTCCCCTGCTTGGGGGGGAAACTGACCCGAGAATCCCACTGGGCTGCGAGGTCAGGGAAGAGAAGAATCTACGTCCTGTCTAGCACCTTGAAGGGGGTGGCACAAGCTTCCGGCAGAGACATTTGCTGGTTCTCCATGAAGGGCCACAAGGTTAAAAGGGTGGGGAGAGCCAGACCAACCTGGGTCTACACTGCCGTCACTCTGCCTTGTAAAAGCTGAGTGACCTTGGGCAAGTCACTGAAACCCTTTGGGTCTCTCTTTCCTCATCTGTAGAATGGGGAAGAACATTTCTACCCCACAGGGAGGCTGAGAGGAAGAGAAAGGGGACAAGTGGGCACGTGCAGTGTGGGATGGGGAGGGAGGGCAGAGGCTGAGCGGACAGGAGGGGGACACTGCGGTGATGAGCAGAGGGGTGGTCCCACCACAAGGATGTGCGGGTCCTTCCATGGCCTCTTGACACCTGCAGGGCTGCGTGCCGCATCCCTTACCATTCTCGTCCTCCATCTCGGAGGGCCCTGTGAACACGCGGTTGGACACCTTCACTCTCCCAGGGGGCCCGAAGTGGGGGCCATCCACTTTGCTCTCCTTGCAGAGGCGGGTCAGGATCTGGCTGGGCTTCATAGGGTCCCGCCAGATATTGTAGCCGTGTCTGTGGGAGGAGACGCATGGCCTGGGCGGGGCTTGGGGTGCGGCTGGGCCATCCCCAGGTAGTAAGTGGCTCTGGCCAGCTTCCTTAGGTCGGCTGTTGCCCATGTGAGCATGTGAGCCCTGCCCCATGCTCCAGGATCAGCTGAGACACGAGGGCTGCTGGCGGCTGATCCCTCTCGCCCTGGGCTCGGGCCCCACGTGCTCCATGCTCCCCAAGGACGAGCATCCAGTCTCTCCCAGTGCAGCCGCACCATCCCCCCAACTGTGTCCCCTCCTCTGGAACTTCAAAGACTCCCTGAGGAAACTGACAACCAGAGAGGCTAAGGGGCTGGCCCAGGGTCACACAGCCTGGCCAGTGGCACCAGCTGGCCAGATCTCCAGTGGACTCTTCCTAGCACACTCCTGCCTCCTTCCAGCCTGCTTTTCTCTCCCTCTGTTTCCTCTGTCTTGGAATTCCTTGGCTCTTTCCTTGTCTTGGAACCTGCAGTCCTGGCCCCTGAAGGCTGAGCCCAGAGCCTGTTGGGGTGGAGGCCTAGCTGGGACAGGAACAATACGTCCGCCTCCCCAAATCCCATGGTTTGCATCTTGATGTCGAAGTCAAGGTGCAGTAGGCAGCCCCCCTGCCCCATCCCGCCCCACGCACACGGAGTAGGTCTGGGCGATGNGTACCACCCTCTTCTTCCCTCCTGTGGCCACAAGTCCATTCTCTATGCCTGCGTCTCTGTTCCATGGAGGCACTCTGACAACCTCTCCCAGGTTCTTCTATAGCTCTCTGCCCTGTTCACCGCTCCGGCTCGGGAGGTCTCCCTGCACCACTTTCATTTCTCCTTGGCTGTTTGGGGGGCTCTGCTTCCTTCTCTCCTTCATCTTCTCCTTTTTTCCTACTTTCTCTCCCCCAAAGCTTGGCCATCCTCTCAAATGCCCATACTCTGATGTTTTCTCGGTGTTTCTCAGTGGGAGGAACCAAAGGGTTATCTATCAAGAAGTAGCAGATGAGATCTCACTAAATTGTCTGGTTGGGGAAACTGGTCAGGGGTTCTTCACATCTGTTGAGAGGGTTTTTTTAAGGAACATGGGCCAAACAACTTTGGAGGAGGAGCTGACCCTCTGGTGAGGTGGGCTGTATGGAAGCAAGAACTTAAGGCTTTGGAGCCCAGCATCCCTGGGTTCAAATCCCATTTTCTCAAGTCCACCACTTATGTAGATCACATGTGTGATCTAGGACAGACTGGCCTATCCCTCTTTGACCCAGCTCTTCATTCATAACTTGGGGATGATCATAAAACCAACTTCAAAGGATTGTTGTAAGAATAAAATGTGATTATGCAAATAAAGAGCTCAACATAGAGTCTGATATTCCCTTTACTTGAAAATTCTCATCTCATTTTTCTCTGTGCACTTCCACTAATCTTTTTTTCCTAGTTAAGTCTTTTTTTTTTAATTTTATGGAGATATAATTGACAAATAAAATTATAACATCTTTAAAGTATACAACCTAAAGACTTGATATACACAGTGAAGAGATTCCCACAGTTGAGTTAATTAGCACATCCATCATCTCACACATTTACCTTTTTGTGGTGTGTGTGTGAGAGAATATTTAAGCTCTGCCCTCATGAAATTTCAATTATACAATATCAACTAGTTACCAGACTATGGCTTAGATCTTCAAACCTTAGTTTTTGTATAAATAAATGTCTGTATCCTTTTATCAACCTCCTCCTATTTCTCTTGCCTTCCAGCCTCTGGTGACCACCATTCAATATGAAATGAAATAAACATAGGTTTTATAGGAGATGTAAATGTAAGTTTAATCCCAGTCTCTTCTGTCAGGCTGTACATACTGAGGGGGCTGGAACCATGTCTGTACCAAGAACAGTGCGTGGCACATAGTAGGAGCTTAAAAGGTGAATAAAAACAATTACTACAAATATGTAGCAGTGATTATGATCATTCTTATCTTGCATACCTTCCTTTGCTCTTTGTATGATGCACTGGGGACTGGATTTATTAAAAAAATTTTTTTTTAATGTGGACCATTTTTGAAGTCTTTATTGAATTTTTTACAATATTGCATGTGAGATCTTGGCTCCCCAACCAGGGACTGAACCAGCATCCTCTGCATTGGAAGGGGAAGACCTAACCACTGGATAACCAGGGGAGTCCCAGGAGGCTTAGCTATTTGTTTGTTTGGCTGCGTTGAGTCCTGGTTGCAGCACAGAGAGCTCTCCAGTTGCGGCACGCGGGTTCAGCTCTGGGCTTGTTTGCTCCATGCTATGAGAGCTCTTAGTTCCCTGATCGGGGATCCAACCCAAGGGACTGGATTGATTTAAAGGGCGTGGGTAAGCACTGGCAGATCTGGGACTCGAATCCAGGTCTCCTTGTTTGCAGACTGGTGTTCTTCTCTGCTCTCCACACCAGCTCCGGCTGTGCCCTCCCAGGACACAGTTTACATGACAGGCTGGAAACCTGCTTCCCTGCCTGAGAGGACCAGCCAGCAACCCATCCCCAGCCTTGCATTTACCCACTAGTGGATGGAAACACGCTCCCTTGGTATCTGACACTTCAGCTAGCATCTCGTTTTAACTTTTCCATGCACGCTGTCTGGCATCCTCAAATTGGCCTTTGCGGGGAAATCCACACTAGCTCATGGTTGCAGGGCACACATTCCTTCCACAGGACATTAGGCTGGCTATTGAAGTGGCTCTGGTTAGGAAGGAAAGGTCTGTCTGTAACTGAAGGAAGCACAGGCAATTGACGCTTTCACATGTGCATTGGGGCAGATTACACTGGTTTTCCCTTCCCTGTGTCTCCATTGTCAGCAGACTTTCTGTCTCCTAAGACCTGTCTGCACCAGTAACTTTCTTTTAGGGTTTCTTACTCATTCATACGCTGGAAATGAGGGAAGAGGGGGTAATTGTCTTCTTGGACTGCTATGGTCTAACCCAGAGGCCCCTGAAGTCAGGAGACCTGAATCTCCATCCAAGTTTATCCAGGGCCTCTGTGAGTGAACCAACATGAATCTGTTTTCTTTTTCAGGGTATTGCTTTCCCAATATATTGGGTGTCCCATGTTTTGCCTAGTCACTCAGTTGTGTCTGATTCTTTGCAACCCCATGGACTGTAGCCCTCCAGGTTCCTCTGTCCAAGGGGATTCTCCAGGCAAGAATACTGGCATTGGTTGCCATGCTCTCCTCCAGGGTATCTCCCCAACTCAGGGATCAAACCCAGGTCTCCTGCATTGTGGGCAGATTCTTTACCATCTGAGCTATTAGGGAAGCCCAAGAATACTGGAGTGGGTAGCCTATCCCTTCTCCAGGGGATCTTCCAGACCCAGGAATCGAACCGGAGTCTCCAGCATTGCAGATGGATTCTTTACCAGCTGAGCTACCAGGGAAGCCCTATGTTAATGCTGCCTTAAAAGAGTATTGAAGGGACACAACATGGGCATCCACGAGGTACCTCAATATGCCAAGCACTTAACATCCACGATCTCATCGAATAATCACAGGAGCATTACGATCCCCTTTTCTATACAAGGAAATGCATTCAGAGAGGGAAGGTAACTCACCTGAAATCACAGAGCTTGGGAAGATTCAGTACTACATTTTCCCCAGCACTCTGGGGCAATGAGATGCTGAGATTGCAACTGTGTCACAGGAGTCAAGGTCTGACTTTAGGGAAATCTTCCTGGGAAATCAGGTTGTAGGCAGGTCAGAGGAGACCCAGAATCATATTAATGAGAGTAGAATATCCTCATGCTTAGTATCGATAGGTTTTTTTTTAATCATTGAGTTTTCTAATTTGAGCTTCACACATTATCCAGATGAGGAAACTGGAGCTAACAGAGATTAAGTGACTTCTGGAATCTGTTTAAAGATACATGGACAGTTAGTGAGAAAACTGGAATTCAAATTTGTGTGTTTGGCCCTGAGGCTGAGTGCCCTTTTTTTTGCCATAGTTCACAGTGTCAGAGTTCTTCAGAAGGGGTCTGTGTGGATGGTTATGACGATGATAGTGATGATGACGGTGATGATAAGAATGGTGGTGACATCGATGATGGTGACGGTGATGGTGGTGGTAATAGGGGTGACATTTGTGATGGTAATGAGAGCGATAATGGTGCAGTGATTACAAGGGTGATGAAGATGGTGTTGGTGACCCTGATGGTCAATCTCACTTGGAGCAGCTCCAGGACAGGTCAAGGGCACTGTGGGCATGAGGCCTCTTTCTAGTAGCTTCTTAAATGACCAATGAGTTAACTCCGACTTTTCTTTCCAGTTTCATCTCTACTCATCTTTCCTAACCCTCTGCTTTAGAGGAATTGGCTTGCTCTNTCAGGGGTGCTGGCTGTGGGGGGCCACTCACTAGGAGGGGCAGGGCTGGGAGAGCTGATGAGGGAGGGTGTCCTGAAGGGGCTGTGTTGGGGGTGAGGGTAGGTGTGGGGGCGGACGGAGGCCAGGAAAGGTCCTGGAAAGTGTGAATCAGTGCAGAAAGGGCAGGGGATGGGCGGGAGCTGAGGGCTGCCGCTGGCTCCCGGGGGGTGACCTTGGGCCAGTCACTTCCCCTCCTGGGACTTCAGTGTCTTCTTCTGAAAAACGAGGCATGGCCTGAGGTTGCTGAAGAACCCCTGGCGTTTGATGCCACCAGTGTGATGTGTGCATGCAACCCTTGATGGGGAGAGGGTGAGGGGGACCAGCAAGCAAGAGTATGGCAGGGCCTGTTCAAGGCAGGGCCGGGAGGGGCGGGGTGGAGCCCTCACCTCCACCCGGTACTTGCTAAGCACGGGTCGGATGCCCACAGGCACAGGCATGATGGGACCTCGGTCCATGTCCATGGGGCCGTTGATGGGCGGCAGGTCGGCCTTCCCTGCCGGTCCAATCTGGGGGATGGGGGACATAGCGTCATATCCTGGTGAGCCCAGGGAGAGGGCTCTCTCCCCCCGACCAGGTAGGTGCCACATGATCTAGGGAGACAGAAAAGGCCAAACAGCACAGGTCCCCAGGAAGCATACCCCCAGTTCAGTCCCAGTGGCCTCACGGTAGGATGGGGAGAAGAGAGGCCCCTGGCCCAGCCCCCTCTTTCCAGAAGCCCCACCTGCAGCAGCTCGAAGGCGGCCAGCAGGTCCCCGGCCGTGGCGTTGCCCCGGTAGATCTGATAGTACTCCAGCTGGGGCGGGAAGCGGGGTGGGCAGTACGCCTCGTCGGCCATCTTCACCAGTGGCTTGGCAAAGGTCCGGCCCATGAAGTCGGCTTTGCCCTGACGCAACAATCAAGGTGGTCTCTTGATGCCTGAACTGACCGGGCACCTTCACACCCAGAATCTCATTCAGTCTTCACCATAGCCCCATGTAGCTGCATGTGTGATCATCCCATTTTACAGATGGGGAAACCAAGTCTTAGGCTCCAGGCCAGGCTGGCAGTGAATGGCAGAGGCAGATCTAGAAACAGGTGCTCCTAGCACTAGTCCAGAACTCACTCAGGGATCCCCAGTAGCTGGGGTGGCTTGTAGTAAGTGGCTCCCCAGCTCTGGAGAGGTCACTCCAGAGCACCCATGGAGAGCTATGAGGGTGCTCATGACTGTGCAGAGGTGGGGGGAGTTGGGCGATCTAGGATGGGGGAAGGCTGGGGACAGCAGGCCTTCTTGGCATGGCTGGGCCTGGGCTTGGTCTGTCTTTGCGGCAAGCGAGGACACCCTGGCCTGTCTCCTCCCTGAGACCCCAGAGGCCCACAGCATCAGGAGGGGTCAAGCTGCAGTGAGAGGGCAGAAGACACCTGGGGTCTCTTGGAAGGGCTGGTCAGCAGCCCAGACCCCCGGCTTCCTGGCAAGCACCCTGGCCAAGGGGCTCTGGGGGTGGGCTGGGGAGGTGGCTGCCAATTCAAGTGCCAGAGCCCACCCGTACCATGGTGTCCTGGTCGTAGATTTCGATAACAATGATAGGGGGATCGTCCCGCAGCTCATGAGCTTCACCGTAGAGCTCCAGGTTGTCGAACACCAGCATCTGGTCCCAGGTGGGGCACAGGGTCTCATTCAGTACCTGCAGCAGGGTCGGGTAGACAGGTGACAAGTAGAGGTGATGGTGGGTGGGCAGATACCGGTGCAGGAGTCACCCCAGTCACTCCTGTGGTTTCCGGGGGACTCGGGGGGCAGGAGTGCCATGTTCTCTGACTCTTCGGGGAATCTTAAATGAAGGCTGCTATGAGGTCTGCTCATGACCGTACCCCCTCACCCCCCGCCAATGTCTTCCCTGTCTTCTGCGTTGAATGCAACCACGATTAAAGCCTTCACCAGTGTGGCCTGGTCCTGCAGCTATCTGCAAGCCTTCCCTCTAAGGATTTGGGTACTGGCTGCTGTTTCTCCAGGTCCCAGAAACTCACAGGCCCCCCGGTGCTCTCAAAGCCAGAGCCGTCCGCTCCTCCCTGGGGCCCTCACCTCTGTGCACTGACTCTGGTTGATGAAGAAGACACGGGCAAAGGGGTCTGAGAGGCCAGTGCTGTCGGCAGCAAAGAGGCTGCGAGCCTGGTACATGTGGGCGCGGAGCTGGAAGGCCTGCTTCTCTGTGGGAAGAGCAGGATGAGGCTCGGGGAACAGGCCACCAGCCCATGTGTCCTCCCCAGGTGAGAGTTTGGAGCCGGGGCCACCCAGACCTGGGAGTCCTCACTCACTAGTGTAGACCAGGCTGATGGGAGGGGAGGAGAGTAGTCCCAGGCCCTGGGCTGCCTTGACCTCCTCGAAGCCACAGGGCAGGCCACACAGGAAGTCCTTGCGCTGCTTGCTGAGACCCAGCCACAGGTAGAGCTCCAGCTTGGCCTGCACTGTCCAGCCCGCCGAGCCAAAGCCCCGCTTCCCTGGCAGCTGGAGGGTGGGTGCAGAGTCAGTTGCCAGAGCCCGCGGGGTGAGGAAGGGGCAGGGAGCTTAAGAAGCTGTGGTCAGAGGGGGCCCATCCCCACCGCAGCCATCCCACCGGGCTGTGCAGTGGGGAAACAGCACAGAAGGGGATGGGCAGGGCGGGATCCCGCTTCCTATTCTCTTTAGCTCTTCTCTGGGCATTTTGTCTGCTCAGGCCTGGCAGACCCAGGGCTGTGGACGCTGCTCCCTCCAAGAGGAAGATGACCTCTTGAGAGTAGCCCAGACCCCAGCCCCTCCACCCACCGCTAATCCACTCCTCTTCTGGCACCTTGAGGAAGAGTGTCTTGACCTTGGCGCAGTCCTTGCCCAGTTCTTCCTCCACGATGGAGAAAAGCAGGTCCTTGGAGGGCACCCGGGTGTAGGCGATGCGCTTGTTGTTGCTCATCATCCAGATGAAGACATCAGGGATGCTGTGCTGGGGCTAGGACAGGGTAGGGTCGGGGAGGCCAGTGTGCCCCATAAGGGTGGGGACCTGATTCTGGGTCTTCCTTCTCCTCCCGCCAGTGGAGTGGGAAGAGCCCAGGACAGGATGAAAGGCTTGGTCAGCCCTGTCCCTCAACACCTGTTAGAGCGGGAGGGGCCCACCCCTTCCTATGCAGCCCCTCCCTTCCCGCCTTGCTCCAGTTTGGCACCACGCTCCAGCACAGGGCACACCTCATCTGCCAGGAAGCGCAGCTTCTGCAGGTAGTTCTGACAGAGCCTCAGCTTGTCGCGCACCGTGTGCCGCTTCACTTGTGCCCGCAGGGTCTTGGCCTGCTGCCCCATGCTTTCCTGGGAGGTGGGGGGGTGTAAGTGGGGCTCAGGTTGTGACATGTGATGGAGGGGCTGGCCCTGGGGGCCGTGACCTCAGAGACAGATGTCCCCCCACCTCGGCTTCCGTTTTCACCTCCAGACCCTCCCTCTGTCCTTGAGTGGTCCAGCCGCATCCTCACCAGCTCCCGCATGCAGGACTTGAGACGCTCCCGGTCCAGCCTGGTGCGGGATGAGTGGCCCTGGTCCTTGTCCGCGAGGGAGAGGAAGCGGCTGGGGTTGGGGGCGGGAGCAGGGATTAGCAGAGATGACTTCTTCCCTGATAGCCTCCCATCGCTGCCCACACCGGCAGCCCCTCCACTCACTAGCAGCCGGAGCTCAGCTCCTCTAGGACGCCCCGAAGCCGACGCTCAGGGTACGACTTCTCCGTTTTGATCATCTCCTGCACATCATTCAGGCCTTCTTCCTGTGAACCAGGAATGTGAGCCACAGCCCCCCTCAGCCTCCCCAAACGTCTCCCTCTTTCATCAAGAGGATGAGGGGCTAGTATCCTAGGATCTCCTACGAGCACCATCCCTGGAGTGCTCCGCCATCATAAAGAAAAGTTAAAGTCAAGTTTGCTCAGTCATGTCTGACTTTTTGCGAGCCCGACTCTTTGGAATGTAGCCTACCAGGCTCCTCTGTCCATGGGATTTTCCAGGCAAGAGTACTGGAGTGGGTTGCCATTTCCTTCTCCAGGGGATCTTCCCAACCCAGGGATCGAACTCTGGTCTCCTGCATTGCAAGCAGATGTTTTACCTTCTGGGCCACCAGGGAAGCCCAGAAACACCAATTTCCAGGTTCTGTTTTCAGAACCCGGAAGCCACCCTGCTCGTGACTCTTTGGTTCCTGAGGAAGAAGCCATCTCTGGGTCATGAGTCTGTGGTCCTCGTGGACCCACAGGGGTCGGACAGAGTCCAGGATCAGATGCAGGGGGACAGGGGGAAGAGAGAGGGGGATTGGCCAGATGCCTCCAGGGAAATCCATGACTATATGGGCCACAATTCCCAGACTCCACTCTGGGAAGCCCTCAGACCCTGGACTGTTTCTGGGAATGGGGCAGGGACAGGAGCACAGGATGTGCTGGGGTCATCCTGCAGCCCCTCCTGGATGCCCATGGTAATCTGCTGAGCAGACAGACCTTGTGTGAGGCAGGGGCAGTGTCCAGGCTGGGTGAGGCCCTCGGAAGCATGCCCCCTCTGCCGTTCCCCTCCCACCCCAGGCCTGGCCCTCACCAGCTTGTCTGCGATGTGGTCCATGATGTTGGCATTGTACAGGCGGCGGCGTTGGTCAGGCCACCAGCTCTTGATGTAGATGCAGGGTTTGCGCTCCAGGTAAGGCAGATGGAAGTAGTTCCTGGGGTGGGAACAGGTGGGAGACTGAGGACTGGGTGCCCAGGCAGGCGGGCAGGGGACAGGCCACCAGAGGATGGCAGGCAGTGGGCAGGGCCTCTCAGGGCCCTCTGTCCTGCCTGGCTCACCTATCGGTGATCTGGGGCCGCATGGGTGGGGTGGAGGAGACTGAGGCCAGGCCCCCACCCTCGTCAGTCTCGTCGTCACTCAAGTTCTGGATCAGATCGACTTCCTCCTCGTCCCCAGGCTCCTTCCGAGGCCTAGGTCGCTGGGGTCGCGACAGGCCATCAACTTCGTTCCCGTAGTTGCCTGGAGGCAGAAGGGGGCACCCGAGAGCCTAGGGGCTTTTTCCCACCTGGCCCCACCCCGCCTTCCAATCCCGGGGGTCTGTGGATGGGAAAAGCAAGAGTCAGGGAATGGGGTCTGTGCTGGGCTCTGTGTGAGCTCAGACACCATGGGACACTAGCCGGAGGATGGGGCCATGTCCCACACTCTGGCAGAGATCTCGCTGGGTGCCCTGATGACCACTGGTCCAGGTCCAGCCCCAGAGGACCCTGCAGGACTCTCCTCTCTAGTCCCATGGGGGCCTTGTTTCCTTCTGCAGAGAGGATGTTTCCTCCTCATGTCCCTAACTTCACTGAGCCCTAAGGCTCACCCTGTGTGCACTCATGATGTGCACTCACTGTGTGCTGTGTGGGCGCCTGAGGACACTCGAGGGAAGTGGCAAAGTTCCCCTCCCCCGAGGGCTGTGCAGCAGGCCCAGCAGTTACCATCCTGCAGTCCCTGGGCCCAAGACCCCTCTGTGAGCCCAGCTCTCACCTATGGTGACCTCAAAGGTGATGGGCTTGTCTCCGTTTTTCCGGTCGATCATTGAGGCCTCCAGGAAGGCTCCAAATAGAAAGAATTCTTCTATTTTCCCTGTGCAGCTCTGTGGGGAAGGTGGTTCAAGCCATCCTGAAAGCTTACCAGCATGTTGAGGCCGGGGCCAGGCCTCTTTCTGTCTCCAGACAGGCCCTTGGGGCTAGTGGTGGGGGACATCCCACCCAGCTGTGGAACTAGGAGGCCAGACACTGAAGGCCCAGTTCCTTTGGCCCTCCAGCCTGTCCCTGCAGGAAAGGCTGCTCTGTCCAGCACAAGGACCACCGTGCCTAGGAAAGGAGCAGAGATGGGCAGAGCGCAGGCACAAGCAGTGGGAAGGGACGGAAGTCTTGCTGCTTCCTGGGGAGGGAGGCCTCACCCTGGGGTCTGGGCCCCTGAGGCAGGCAGGGCGGACACTGGCAGAGCCCAGGCCCAGGCTGCATCAGGTTAAAGGGTGCTGAGCAGGGTTGGGGGGCTCTGGAGGGGAGTGCAGCCCCCTGGGGCCTCACCTCGGAGATGGGTGTGGCCTGCTCCACCTGCACCTCAGTGGAGCTGGTGATCTCAGGGTTGGAGGTGTCCAGGATCTCCACCGCCAGGCCCAGCATGAGGCGGGCGCGGAAGGACACGCCCTCCCCCAGGCCCTCGTTCAGGTCCTGATGCTCGTCTAGCAGCGTGTAGTTGCGTGTGGAGCCGTACATGTTCACCCAGGCGGGGCCCAGCGTGGGCAGGAAGCCTGTGGGCAGGGGTGCAGGGGGTCAAGGGCTCACTCAGGTGGAGGGACCTGTTTTGGGGGCTCCCGGCCTGCACCTCCTGGTTGCTGAGCTGAGGACTCCACGCCTCGCTCAGGGAAATGTCTGAGGCAGCAGAGGGCCTGCAGCTGTGGGGCTCACAGAGGGCTGCGGGGCGAGCAGTGTCTGCTGTTTGTGGGTGGTTGTGGGGTGACCCTCTCACTTCTGGGGCACTTCTGTGTGTTTATTTATTCTCTGCAGGAGCTTGAGCTGGCTGTGGGGCTCCACATACACACATATCCATTTCTGTGGAGCAAAGTCATGGTCCCTGCTTTCTAGTACTTGTTGCAAAGTGGCCTACAATCTCCCTAGAGGAAAAACCCACCTTCTTAGCTCCCCAGCAAGGCCTTCCAGCCCTTTGCTATCTGTGTAGACCTGCGTTCCGCTGGGGTGTCACTTGCTTCTGCACACCCCTCCTTTCCTCTCCAAAGGAGAGGTACTCTGTCTCTCTCTGTCTCTACCTGTTAAACGCTCTTCCTCCATGAAGTGCCCCTTCCCCCAATTCCTCAGTTCACTTCAGTCACTCAGTCATGTCCGACTCTTTGCGACCCCATGGACTGCAGCACACCAGGCTTCCCTGTCCATCACCAACTGCTGGAGCTTGCTCAAACTCATATCCATTGAGTAGGTGATGCCATCCAACCATCTCATCCTCTGTCGTCCCCTTCTCCTCCTGCCTTCAGTCTTTCCCAGCATCAGGGTCTTTTCCAAAGAGTCAGTTCTTCCCATCAGGTAGCCAAAGTATTGGAGTTTCAGCTTCAGCATCAGTCGTTCCAATAAACACCCAGGACTGATCTCCTTTAGGATGGACTGGTTGGATCTCCTTGCAGTGCAAGGGACTCTCAAGAGTCTTCTCCAACACCACAGTTCAAAAGCATCAACTCTTTGGGGCTCAGCTTTCTTTTTAGTCCAACTCTCACATCCATACATGACTACTGGAAAAACTATAGCCTTGACTAGACGGACCTTTGTTGGCAAAGTAATGTCTCTGCTTTTTAATATGCTGTCTAGGTTTGTCTTAGCTTTTTNTTCCAAAATCACTGCAGATGGTGATTGCAGCCATGAAATTAGAAGATGGTTACTCCTTGGAAGGAAAGTTATGGCCAACCTAGAGAGCATATTCAAAAGCAGAGACATTACTTTGCCAACAAAGGCTACATAGTCAAGGTTATGGTTTTTCCAGTAGTCATGTATGGATATGAGAGTTGGACTGTGAAGAAAGCTGAGCGCCAAAGAATTGATGCTTTTCAACCGTAGTGTTGGAGAAGACTCTTGAGAGTCCCTTGGAGTGCAAGGAGATCCAACCAGTCCAATCTGGAGATCGGCCCTGGGATTTCTTTGGGAGGAATGATGCTAAAGGTGAAACTCCAGTACTTTGGCCACCTCATGCGAAGAGTTGACTCTGATTGGAAAAGACTCTGATGCTGGGAGGGATTGGGGGCAGGAGGAGAAGGATATGACAGAGGATGAGATGGCTGGATGGTGTCGCCGACTCAATGGACATGAGTTTGAGTGAACTCTGGGAGTTGGTGATGGACAGGGAGGCCTGGTGTGCTGCAGTTCATGGGGTCTCAAAGAGTTGGACATGGCTGAGCAACGGACCTGAACATACTGATGTTGATATACTCAGATCAGAGCACTTCATTGCCACTAGGATCCCTCCTGATGCCCTCCCCTTCTTTTTTGAAAGTGAAGTTGCTCAGTCGTGTCCAACTCTTTGTGACCCTATGGACTATAGCAGACTAGGCTCCTTCGTTCACAGGATTTTCCAAGCAAGATTACTGGAGCGGGTTGCCATTTTCTTCTCAGGGGATCTTCCCGACCCAGGTATCAAACCCGGGTCTCCCACATAGTAGGCAGATGCTTTACCTTCTGAGTCACCAGGGAAGTCTCTCAACTCTCCAGGTCAAAAAGAGAAGAGAGTCATATTCCAGGCATAGCAGGTGGCGTGGATATAACCAGAGAACAGAGAGGACTTTCAGGGTCCTGAAATCAATTCATTGTAAACAGTGCACAAGAGGTGGGAATGCGGCAGAATCATTTCCCTGAGAGATGTGGACTAATTTGGACCAAGACAGCACCTTCTCTAATACCCAGAAGAAAGGCACAAGTCCAAAGAGAAGTATTCTATCTTAGAAAAAAGATTTCTAACCATTGAATTCACTTGGTCCTGGTTCACTTGGAAAACATTGTTGGTTGGCAACTTCTTGTAGCTAAAATATCTTGCAAAATGTGATAATTCAATTACTTTCTACTTGGAGAAGTTTATGACCAATTGGGCAAATAGGGAAGCCACTGGGGTGCTGAAATCTTCCTGTACTTGGAGGTATCCTAAATGGGAGGGTTGAACGCAGGGCTTCCTCTCCCCTCCTGCCCCTGGAAGTTTTCCTCCTATGCTCTCACTTCCCAGAGGGAAGAAAAAGCAGAGAAAGGAGCTGTGAATCCCATTTATATTCATTAATACCCTAAAGATGAAAAATACCTTTCCATTACCCCTGAGATAATTCAAGCCCATTGCCTAGGAAAATGTTATAGATCTTTGTCACTGCAATCTCGGGGGTAAGAGATTAGGACTTACAGTGTAGAGACAATCAGCATTGTCTTGTGGTTTTGCCAGGAACTTCCCAGGCCCATTCATGAGCTGGGTTTCAGGAACAATCTTTCCAAATGGGTTACAGAGAAGTATTAGGGTTCCCGAGATTAGCTGAGGCCACCAGAAACACTCAAAGAGGCAAGGAAGGGACTTCTTCCTGAAGCACACCCTTAGTTTCCTGAAAACCACTGGATAATAATGAAATATACTGAGCAGATACTGAATTCTTACTCTGTGCTAAGAACTGTGCTGACCTAACCACACAGGTCTCCATTTCACCTTCACTGCTGTATTTATCTATTTAAAATAAGTTTGGAATTAAAGCGTGACATATATAATATATGTGGTAAAGTGCTCTTACTAGACCAATGTCAGGTGTATACTGTAGGGAGTGTTTGTATATGTGTAATTTCTATGACCATCACCCAAAATGAGACACAGAATATTCCCAGCACCCCAGAGGTTCCTTTGGCCCTTTCTAGTTAGTATTTGTCTCAGGGAATTACTCTTCTGACTTTAATCATCACGCTTTAGTTTTGCCTTTTTGTTATTCATGTAATTGAACTAGTCCAAAATCACCCCATCAAGGAGTGGTGTACAGTCAAAAAGTCATTTAAGTCCAACCATTGTAAGTCAAGGACAGTATGTGGTTATTTAGGACATTTTTTTTTTTTTNGTCCGACTCTTTGTCACCCCATGAATCGCAGCATGCCAGACCTCCCTGTCCATCACCAACTCCTGGAGTTCACTCAGACTCACATCCTTCGAGTCAGTGATGCCATCCAGCCATCTCATCCTCTGTCATCCCCTTCTCCTCCTGCCCCCAATCCCTCCCAGCATCATACATTGCTGATGTGAATACAAAATGGTACAGTCTCTTTGGAAAAGGTTGGCAGTTTCTTGTAAAGTTAAATGCCCACCTACCAAAAAAACAAGCAGTCTTTCTCCTAGGTTTTTACTCAAGAGACATGTAAACATATTTCCAGTATTAACCTGCCTGGGTATTCTAACAAATACCATAGACTGAGTGGCTTAAACATTTACTTTCTTAAAGCTCTGAAGGCTGAAAGTCCTGTCATCAGGATTGGTATCCGGCAATAGCCCTCTTCCTGGGTTGCAGATGGCTACTTTCTCACTGTGTCCTCACATATCCTCTTTTCTGTGTGTGCCTGTCCTCATAATGGGTGTAACGTTGATTTTTTTCTTTTACTTTCCTGTTTCATTTGAAAACATGCTTAATGAGCTCATATAATTTTTACCCTCAAAATTCACCTTAGAACCAAATCTCATTTAATACAATATCACCTTTCCAAAAAGAAGTGAATTTTCTTCATCTTTTTTTAGTTTTATAGAAGTATAGTTAATAACATCACCTTTTTATTATTCATGTTGATTGATTCATTTTGATTCAATTAACATTTACTAATGTTCTAGGAATATAGCAGTGAGTGCAACAAAGCCCCTATTTTCACAGAGTTTCCCTTCCATTATGTGGAAGGAAGAGAGGATAGTAATGATTACTGTGGGAGAAAAAAGAAAAAGAAGAAAGCAAAGGAGAATTTAAATCTGCAGGCAATTCTTATAAATAACTGTCTTTTCAGTGAATATTTGCAGTATCTGCCTCATCAAATACTCTCTACAACAGAATGAAGTGACAAAGTCTGAAGAGCTGGCTCCTAGTCCTGCCTCATTTATTAATTAGCTCTGGAAACTTGGTCAAGTACTTCACCATTCTGAGTCTTGCTCTGTGTGTGTGTGCTCAGTTGCTCAGTCATGTGCAACTCTTTGCAACCCTTTGACTGTAGCCCACCAGGCTCCTCTGTCCGTGGGATTTTCCCAGAAAGAATACTGAAGTGGGTTTCCATTTCCTCCTCCGGGGGATTTTCCCAACTCAGGGACTGGACCCAAATTGGGTCTCTAGCATTGGCAAGCAGATTCTTTACCACTGAGCCACTTTGCTCTTTCAACAGTAAAATGGAAATCATGCCTGTCCCAGAGGGTGGTGAGACTCTGAAGGATGTGGCACCCTTTATTACTATGTAAATGAAGGCTCTGTCTTCAAATAATCTTATTAGTCAAAGCTTGTGATTTGAAATTGAAATTCTCTTTTTCATTATTTCCTCCATTTTTGTCTCAAGGTTTTAAAGATTGCTATGAAAAGACAAACAGCTGTTAAGACAACACATTAAGATACTATCACCTAAAACATATTTATTAAAAAATACACTTTCCTAAGTTATTCAAGTCAGTCTAAGTCGCAGAACTGTGATACCTTGGGGCCCAGTGAGATTGGGGTGCAGATACGGTGGGAAGTCTTCAAGAACAACCTGGTTCCTGGCTCTTGGTGCTTTTAAAGAAGATCACTAGACAGAAAAGTGAATGGAAGGACCCTCAAACCTTGCCCACCTTTGCAGTTTTGCCTTGGGCTTGTGGTTCGCTTGTCTGGAGAACAACACAGAATAGGTGGATAAGCAGACGAAGACTATTTCTCAGCAAGCACTAACTGACAAGCTAAAAAGATATAAGATTAACTGTTAAAATTGAAGCTGTGCTGTACATCTCACAAGTTTCTTCCAGGAAAGGTCCCCAGTGATATACAGAACCCTGTGGTTGAGTAAGGAATTATCACAGGGCAGTTAGAGAATTCTAAACTGCTCGGAAAAGTTGATGCCCAGACTGAAGCCAAACTGAGGAATGGGAGAG
>SJYV01045960.1:1637954-1670411 GCA_006410875.1 Neotragus pygmaeus | reverse complement strand
AGGACTTGTCACTTGTATTTCACTTTACAGTTTTGAAAGCAGTTTCTCATTTGGTTCTTACAACTAGGTGATGATTAGGGGCTGCTCCTATTATCCCCCTTTTACAGCTAGAAAGCTGAGAGCGGCCAGTTTAACTATATTCAATGTCAGACAATGAGGAGGCAGAGCTGGTCTTCCAACGTCTGACACAGTGCCCTTCCCACTCTCCTGTCTAGAATAAAACAGGATTGTCAAGTACAGCTGAGAAATGAACAAAAACCCAAAAGCTCTTGATAGAGGGAAAGAAGACCCATTCCAGTAGCCATACTATGCAGAGAATTAACTTTGGAAACAGCACTGCTATTAGAGGAGGGTCGGAGGTCAAGTTGTGCTCATTCCCAGGTTTCAAATAAACAATTAAACTTAGCTTTGTTGGGTCATCCCGTGGTCAGGGCCATGAGCTGAGCTTGGTCAAAGGGAAAGAAGGGTATAAGCTGAAGTGGGTTGGGCACCTGATACTTTTCTGACTCAGTGCCTCTCTTCTCACATACATGAAGACACTCAGCATAACTCTTTGGTAGCTACCACTTGGGAAGCCTCTAAAATGATTACTTTTGGGAATTCCCTGGCAGTCCTGTGGTTAAGACTCCATGCTTTTACTACCAAGTGCCCAGATTCAGTTCCTGGTAAGGGAACTAAGATCAAATACGTTGTGTGGCAAAAAAATAAATTTCACGCTAAAAAAAAAGAAAAGATTACTCCTGACAAAGGCTGAGAAAGCCTGGTATATTGTCAGAGATCTAGGATGCCTAGGCAGCCTCTACTTTTGAGGAACCTAATGTAGAGATACAAGAATCCCTGAAACAGTGTGAAAATTTGGTCAAAGAATGTTTTCCTATATCAGCGTATTAGTTCACAATTGTTACAGTAATGCTCTATAACAACAACACTCGTATCTTAGTGACACACAACCACGAACATTTATTTTCTTGCTCACAAGTCTACGGTTTGACTTGGCCCCTTGGGATTGAGGCTGCTCCTTGGTCTTCATTACTCCAGGCCCAGTGGCTAACCAGGTCATGGCTGGTGAATAGCATAAGCTCAAAAGAACAAGCCAAACCTCATGAGCACATTTAAAGCCTCTTTTTGTGTCACAGTGTCACTACTCCTGCACTGGCCAGAGCAAGTCATGGATGCCAAACGGGGATGTACTTTACCCTAGAGCAAAGTCCTTTAGCAAAGGACATGGATGTAAAATTCTAAAACTTGGAGGGAACGAAACACTGGGGGCAATGATCCAATGTTACCACAGCTAGTAATCTGGCAATGAACATTATTATGAATAATATATAAAGATAATAAAATAATAGTTATCATCTACTGGGCTTCCCTGGTGGCTCAGACAGTAAAGAATCTGCTGCAGTGCAGGAGACCCAGGTTCAATCCCTGGGTCGAGAAGATCCTCTGGAGAAGAGAATGGCTACCCACTCCAATATTCTTGGCCAGAGAACTCCATGGACAGAGGAGCCTGGCTGGCTATAGTCTATAGGATCACAAAGAGTCAGACACGACTGAGCAACTAACACAACACTAAGTCTTATTAAGTGTTAGGCGCTTTTGTTAAGTATCTTGCATTAACTCATTCAATCCTCACAACAACTCTATGAGGTAGATACTAATATGGTCTTTATTTTACAGATGAAACAGCCAAGGCATAGTAGGATGAAGGAAGAATTAAGATCACATAGTAAATGTCAGAGTAGGGTAGTGACATTTATACTAGAAAAGAATATTGCCCATTACCTCTGTCCCTTCTGTGTCTCTCCTACACTTCTCTGCCCCTCCCCAACCCAGTCCCTCCCTTTGTGTGCCTTGTCTTGTGAAAGACAACCCAACACTGGTTGTCTGATTCCTGATAACCTAAACCAGAACCCTTAAGGTCGTCCTTGGACCCTTCACACTTGCTCCCTGCCCCGTGTGTGTCAGCCATTAGTTTCTACTGTCTGTACCTTCTTAATTCCTCCCAGTCTGCTCCCTCCTCTTCATCCTCTGCCCGTTGCCTCCACTCAGAGCCCTACCACTTCTTTACCAAAGGATGCTCTGCTTTGCGTCCTGCACACTTAGTTTGCTGCCAGAGAGATTTTTCTAAAATACAGATCTGGCCAAGTCACTCTCCTATTTAAAAATTTTCTTTTTTGTTTTTATTTTTTGACAATTTCTGCATTCCCTGGAGCTTTTAGGATAAAGTTAGCCTAGTATTCCACACCTTTTGTTTTCTGACACTCTGTCACACTTCAAACTAGCTTCCAAAATTAAAAGATGCTTGCTCCTTGGAAGAAAAGTTATGACCAACCTAAAAAACATATTAAAAAGCAAGGATATTTCTTTGCCAACAAAGGTCCATCTAGTCGAAGCTATGGATTTTCCAGTAGTCATGTATGGATGTGAGAGGTGGACTATAAAGCAAGCTGAGCACCAAAGAATTGATGCTTTTGAACTGTGGTGTTGGAGAAGACTCTCAAGAGCCCCTTGGCCTGCAAGGAGATCCAACCAGTCAATCCTAAAGGAAATCAGTTTGGAATATCCGTTGGAAGGACTTATGCTGAAGCTGAAACTCCAACACTTTGGCCACCTGATGCAAAGAACTGACTTGTTGGAAAAGACCGTGATGCTGGGAAAGATTGAAGACGGCCGGAGAAGGGGACAACAGAAGATGAGATGGTTGGATGGCATCACTGACTCAAAGGGCATCAGTTTGAGTAGACCCCGGGAGTTGGTGATGGACAGGGAGGCCTGGCGTGCTGCAGTCCATGGGGTCACAAAGAGTCGGACACGACTGAGCGACTGAACTGAACTCAACTGAATACTACCTGCACGTCACATGAAATTTCGTGATCTCTTGCCTTTTCATATAGTGCACCCTCTGCCTGGATCCTCTGTTCCACTTCTTCACCTCATTTAGAGTCTTACCTTTGGGGAATTCTTCTCCAATCTATTCCCTATTCTGATTAGACATCCTTTCTCTGTGTCTTCAGTAGACTCTGCCATAGGATGTGGCATTTACCGGGCTATATTTCAATATTATTCCACTGTCTACTTCTCTGTCATTAGTTTTCCTCAAAATATGATTTGTGGACCCCCCTCCTTCAGAATCACCTGGGAATTTTGTTGAAAATCAAGTTCCTGGGACCTGTCTCAGTCCCATCAACTCAAAATCTTTGCAAGATGGAGCCCAGGAGTGTGCATTTTAGAAATTTCCTGAGATGATTCCGACTTAAACCAAGATTCTAACCGTCCTAGATAAAACAAAACTGTGGCCATGTTTTCTCGTACTTCGAACATCTAGCACAGTGCTTGGCACAAAGTAGGCACACAATGAATGTGTTCCGAGTGAATGAGTTAAGTGAGCTGCACTAGTCAAGGCAACACGAATATAAAGCTAGTATTCAGCGACCGCAATACCAGGTTCCAACAGATGGCGCTGTGTCAACATCTGTGTTTTAACCCAATGGGGAGGGGGAAGACGGGGAATTTTTTGTTTTACAGGAATTCAAGACTAGACTGCTGCGTAATTGAATTTATTTTTTCCTATCCCGTTTGTCTACCATTGTCCCACTTGAATGATTAAATTGATTTCTGAAGGCATGAAAACTTAGACAAGAAAAACAAGTGGAAAAAGTCTGGTCGCAGAAAGAGCTGAGCAGGTAATGAAAGAGAAGAGGATATGCTAATTACCCCTATTTCCATCTTGTTGATGGAAAGCTGCTCCCAGCCCGCACTAAGTGTTATGAAATTACCCAGAAAGTTCAAAAGAATAAGCCATTTCTCCAAGAGGGTGGAGTCATCCTGTAATTCTGTTAGTCATCCACATTTCCTTTACAGACTGTCGAATGANCTTGTTGATGGAAAGCTGCTCCCAGCCCGCACTAAGTGTTATGAAATTACCCAGAAAGTTCAAAAGAATAAGCCATTTCTCCAAGAGGGTGGAGTCATCCTGTAATTCTGTTAGTCATCCACATTTCCTTTACAGACTGTCGAATGACTACATGACTAACCTTTTAAGATCCTTTCTCTAGTAGTACAAAGTCTGAAAGCCTGAGTATTCCTTCTGGGCTGAATGCTTTATTCTCCTGAGGTGTTGAAAGCGAGCCTCACAGTCTAGAAGCCAGGGCCCCATAGACCACTCTTCCTCCCGCTTCCAGTCTGCCCTCTCGACCCCCAGGGGCATCCGTGTGCAAATAACCGATAGGGCTGGCATAGGGCACTGGGAAGACTATCAGCAGGGCCAGAAGGAGAAGCTGAGCTGTTTTCCTCCCAGCACAGAGCTTTCTGCCAGAGGCCCTCTGCGGGGAAAGGGGTGGGGGAGGGGCTTCTATCCCCCGCCCGGAGAGGGGAGCAATAGACCCAAAGGAGAAGCAAAACCCCTGCTCGCTGCACAGCCTCCCAGCCTTACTGGGAAGGCGCAATTGAGAGGCGTCACACACATTTCGACCTGGTAGAAAATAACTTGCAAGTTCTGAATGACTCAGTATAACCTAGATGGAAGTGCTTAAAAGAAATGAGAGACAATACAGTTTCCCTTTTGCTTTCTTTTTACTCCTTGAACTGTCAAGTTCAAAAGTCACTAAACGTCATTTGGTGGGGGGCTAGGAAGTTGGGACTTCCCGGATGGCTTCTGGTCACAGCAGCAGGCAAGAGCATCCTCCCAGATCCTGCACATGAGTCTGGTTGTCCTCATGATGAGGGGTAGATGAGGACAGTGGCAGGGAGGTTGAGGGTACCAAGCAGGAGCGTGCCCAGTGGCAGATGTTCCTGTCTTTGTCCAGTGTCCCCTCCCCCAACCCAGGAGCAGGGGCATATCTGGGCCCAAGGGAGCTGTCCCCTAGAAGCAGGAGGGCCAAGTCTGCTGCAGCTGCAGGTAGCACCCGGTGTCTCTGACCAAACTGAGCATTGGTCCTCAGAGAACAAACGTGTTTTTACAGAATCTGAGCAGCTTGAGGGGTAAAAGCAGAAGCGCTACCAGTAATCTTTCCAGGAAGTCGAGGGCCTTGCCCAGGTGGCTGAGGTGAGAGTAACCAGCTGGGGGTGGGCTCCAGGGGACACACAACGCAACATGTGCCACAGCAAGGGAAGCAGATCTGGCTCATGCGGTCTGGGAAGGCCAGCCTGGAGGAGAGCAGGAGGCCGGCCAGCCAGAGGCCCTATCCCTGTAGGGAATGCCCTGGCCAACAGGAGTGAACTGAGCAGGGGGCCAGGACGCAGCCTCAGGGTGGCCGTGGACCAGTGCGGGGCTAACACTGTCTCTCTGCTGGTAGCAGGGAGAGCACATGGTCTAGACCAGAGACCGGGAGATAAACTTCCTCATGACCCACAGGAGATTGTGGAGGGCAGTGCTTCCTCCTGGAAGGGATCCGGCCTGTGGCAGGATAGGCAAGAGGAGGGTGGCCCTGCTGGATGCGGGAGTCTTTGGGAGGAATCCCCCTCCCTTAAGTCACAGGAGGGTTAGGAGGAGGTGCGGCTGAAGAACTCTGACCAGACTCTTCCTGCCCTGGGGGCTGTAGAAGATAAACTTGGCTTTATAAAAATCGGGCCAAGGTCAAAGTTGCTCTGGGCTGGGTCTCCAGCTGGGAAAGGGATCAGCCACTGGCTGCCCAGAGGATTGAGTTCTCTCTGTAAGAGCTGGGTTTAAGGGATGGGGTCATGGGAGTCCGTTCCCTGGTGGGTGTTAACTATTGTGATTGCAGGGCTGGTTCCTCCATCTTCTTAGATGGTTGATTAGGTGCAACATGGAATTCCTGATTTCAGTCCTCAAACCCATTCTTCTCTCATATTCCTCATCCTGACTGCTACCACCATCTACCAGATTGTTCAAACCAGAGAGCTAGATGTGATATTTGATTTGGCTCTTCCCCTTCATATCAAATCCATTAGCAAATCCTATCATTTCTACATCTGAAATATATCTCTAATATGCCCACTTCCTTCTCTCTCCACAGTAATCAAAACCATCTGTCATCTGCTACCCAAACAATGGGAGGACCCTCTTTGTTGGTCTCACCACTTCCTCTTTCAGTAAACCCCTCCCCCAGTCTGCATATCACCTACCAACCAGTAGACCCTCTCTGTGATTCTTGGGCACCCTGGTTATTTATTTCCTTCAGAGCACCTGTCACAGTTGTATGTTTATTTTTGTCTTGCACTTTATTGTACATCTCCTTCACTAGCTCATGGCACCATGGGGCAGGGGATCTCGCCTGTTAACTTCGTTTCATTCTTGTATCCTTTCTGCCTAGCACAGTGCCTGGCACAGACTAGATAGTTTTTAAATGAATGACATCAGGTCTAAGAGTTTAGATTTTAGTTAGTAAACAATGAGGACCTATGACATTCCAGAGAAAGGACTAATAAAACATAAGGACGTGTTAGGGGGAATAATGAAGCAACTCGATGGACATGAATTTGAATCCTCCTTACTAACATCTTTCCAGTTGATGAGGCCTAAACCTGACCTGCCTCTTGAGAAACTGATATGCAGGTAAGGAAGCAACAGTTAGAACTGGACATGGAACAACAGACTGGTTCCAAATAGGAAAAGGAGTACGTCAAGGCTGTATATTGTCACCCTGCTTACTTAACTTATACGCAGAGAACATCATGAGAAATGCTGCACTGGAAGAAACACAAGCTGGAATCAAGATTGCCGGGAGAAATGTCAGTAACTTCTGATATGCAGATAACACCACCCTTATGGCAGAAAGTAAAGAGGAACCAGAAAGCCTCTTGATGAAAGTGAAAGAGGAGAGTGAGAAAGTTGGCTTAAAGCTCAACATTCAGAAAACGAAGATCATGGCATCTGGTCCCATCACTTCATGGGAAATAGATGGGAAAACAGTGGAAACAGNTGTGTGTGTGTGTGTGTGTGTGTGTGTATGTGTGTGCATGTGTGTGGAGGGGTCTCCTTTACCCACTCCCTTCAGCCCCAAGTCCCACCTCCAGTCTCCAGCTGCTGACCTTTGTCTCCATCGTTGGAAATCTTGCGCAGGTCAATGAAGTGGGTGCCAATGGCCACGTCATTGACCTTGTCCGAGTCCCGGATCTGCACCTTCATGCGCTTGCAGAGTGGGGGGAACAGGTCTGTGAAGACCACCTGCTCGTTCCACAGTGGCTCGTAGCTGCTTTTCTGCACTGAAGTCTTGCCCTGGTGGGAGGGAGAGAGTCAGGATTTGTGTACCTGCCTGAGTGTGCACGTGCGTCTCTGTCTGTGTGTGTGTATGTGTTACGAGTGTGCATGAGTGTGCATGTCCGTCCTCTTCTCCACCCCAGTCTCTCTAGCCCTTCTCCCTCCCAGTGCCCCCCACCTTCAGTGCTTGGTGACCTGGGGCAGGGGGGGATCCCTAAGGCCCAACCTGGCCCCACCCTGGCCCCTCTGAGCTGTACTCCCTCATCTCTCTCTCCTCACTTCTCGAGGTGGTGTGCCAAGATGACCGAGGGCCAGCCTCATGGCTTCTGAGTTTGCCTCAAGTACACTCCCAGGACCCCACGCCCAGTCCCCTGCACCTCACCCCACTCCCAGCCTCCTGCATGCCAATACCTTCTGGCCAGCGAAGAAGACTTGCACATAGGGGTCGACCAGATCCTTGTTCTCGCCAGTGAAAGCCTTCTTCACATTGGCCATGAGGCTCGTGTTCATGCGGGGCAGCCCCTCTGCTCGGTAGATCTTCACGTAGAATCGGGCCCACTGGCGTTCAGGGGGCACCCCTTCGGGGAGCAGCAAGTTCCTGCCAGCATGGACAGCTAGGGCTGTGGTGGCCACACCTGGCTGACTCCTGCCCCAACATCCCCAAACCTCTGGGGCCCAGGACCACAGGTGAAGGACGGCTGAGAAGGTCCATGACAGAACTGAAGACACGGGAGTTTAGGGCACCCGCTCTCTTGTGGGATCCTGGGCAAATCTCCCCATCTCTCTAAGCCTCAGTTTCCCCAGCTTTAAGATGGGAATAATAACATGCACCTCCTATGGATATGATAAGGCTCAAACAGATGAACATATATGAGTACTTTGTGGCATATCTTTTGTCTTCTACGCAAAAACCTCACCAGTGGTTCCTCTTTTCCTTCCCTGGCTCAAGGAAGGCATGATCTACTGGATCCTGGACTTTTCCCACTGAATCCAGATAAGGTTCCAGAATATTTCTGAAAAGCCCCTGGCAACTCCCTGGAATTGCTTCAGAAAACAAAATCCTTTTGCTCTTCTGGGTATAGACTCAAGGCCTCAAAGGTCTGGGAATGCACACTTTCCCCCCAAGTTTCTCATAGTCGGCAGCGTGGATGTCAAATGACTGTCACTCTTGACTATTTCCCAGTCCTTTCTGCCCTATGAGGAGGGTTCCCAGACACCGAGGCTGGCCTTGGCCTCAGTCTTTCCAGGGAGAGCAGGGCCATCTGGGCGGGCGGATAGGGAGATGGAAGGTGAGGTCTCTGGGCCAAGTCCACCCTGAGGGGCTCCCTTTGCACCCCAGGAAGAGTTGGGCCAGATCTCCAGGGGCGGGGCGGGGATGGGAGCTCACCCCTCAATGTCATCCTCATCTGTCTCGTTGGCCTTATGAGGAGTCTTAATGTTGTCGCCCTTGCCCACCACAGCGACGTCGCACTTCACGTAGCCCTTTAGCCCCGCGGAGATGTCGTCAGGGTCAGACAGGACGGCCCACTTGTGGTGGAACTGGTGCTCTGTGGTGGCAAGAAGCGGAGGCTGCCCCGGCTGGCCCTACTCAGGGCTGCACCCACACTTGGGACAGGCTGTGGAGGCCAGGTCATCAGGTCCTGGGGCCCTGGGGCCATGGTTCTGCCTGCCTCAGGACCGGGGAGGCAGAGGTCCCCAAGTAAGGGTGGCCGAGGCAAGGTCCCAGCTCTGGCCATGCCCCCAGAGGTGTGGTATGGCTTCAGATGGAGGAATCTCCTGATTGGTTTCTTGGCCTGCAGCCCTCCTGTCCCCAATCCCTTCAGTTAATCTCCACAAGGCTGCCAAACAAAGCCCTTAAAGAGGCCCTCCCTCTCACATCCCCATTTCAAACCCACCTGAGGCTCCCCAGTGCTTGGGGGAAAGACTGCCGACCTTAGCATCCCCTGTGGGGCTTCCTGATGCAGCTCTCCCTAGCCCCCAATGTTCATCCTACCCTTCCCCTGTGCTCCTGCCAGGCATAACTGTTGACCCCTCTCTGAATGGTTCAGATTGCTGTTTCACACCCCCAAGGGTTTGTGGCTGCTGTACTTTTATCTTGGATGCACCCATCCCTTCTGTTCCGTGTCCCAACCCTCTGGCTCCCTATTTAAACTCCTAATCCTTTTGTTGGTGTGTCTCTTCTTCCATGCAGCCTTCCCTGACTTCCTCAGAAGAGCTGATCCTGGCCCCTTTCCGTATGTACATCTCCTACTGCTGCNTTTTTTTTTTTTTTACTTCTAAGTTCTTCAAAGCTGAGGCAAGGCCCTGTTGAAACTCGATGAGTTGTGTCGGCCCTTTCTTGTTCTTGGAGGTACAGGGGCCATGAGTTTTTTTCGTCTCAAGGAAAAGAGCTGCTAAGAAAGATTGTGAGTTTTCTGTGTTGAAAAGAAATATTTGAAACTCAGTGTTTTGAAGCTCGTACTGTTCCCGCTGTACCAGGCAGGAGGAGAAGAGCGTGACATGGGATGAGATGGTTGAATGGCATCACTGACTCAACGGACATGAGTTTGAAGAAACTCTGGGAGACAGTGAAGGACAGGGAAGCCTGACGTGCTGCCGTCCATGGGGCCGCAAAGAGTTGGACACGACCGAGCTAGCCAAGAGTCAGACATGGCTGAGTGAGCAGAGTCAGACGTGACTGAGCAGCGAGCAGCAGGAACTGTTCCCACTGTAATCCAGCGGAACCCGGGGCCGGGTTGGGCAGGCTCTCACATGGAGCAGCCTTTCCTGAGCTGAGGAGCCCTGGGGGCAGATGTTCCTGGAGAGGATCCTGTCAGTCCTGCTCGCTTCCCCGCCCAGTGCGCAGGCTCTCGTCCTTGTTTAGGGGCTTGCCACTCACCGCTGGCACCTGGAGGAGCCTGGAGCCTGTGAGCCAGGCACTAGCGTGGTGCCCGCACACAGCAGGCGCACAGCCCGTGTACACTGGACGGCTCAGGGCTCCACCTCAGGGAGACACCTCCTCGTGTGTGTGTGTGTGTGTGTACACAGTCCGTGTTCACTGGGCAGCTCAGGGCTCTACCTCAGGGAGACACCTTCTNCAAACCTCTGGGGCCCAGGACCACAGGTGAAGGACGGCTGAGAAGGTCCATGACAGAACTGAAGACACGGGAGTTTAGGGCACCCGCTCTCTTGTGGGATCCTGGGCAAATCTCCCCATCTCTCTAAGCCTCAGTTTCCCCAGCTTTAAGATGGGAATAATAACATGCACCTCCTATGGATATGATAAGGCTCAAACAGATGAACATATATGAGTACTTTGTGGCATATCTTTTGTCTTCTACGCAAAAACCTCACCAGTGGTTCCTCTTTTCCTTCCCTGGCTCAAGGAAGGCATGATCTACTGGATCCTGGACTTTTCCCACTGAATCCAGATAAGGTTCCAGAATATTTCTGAAAAGCCCCTGGCAACTCCCTGGAATTGCTTCAGAAAACAAAATCCTTTTGCTCTTCTGGGTATAGACTCAAGGCCTCAAAGGTCTGGGAATGCACACTTTCCCCCCAAGTTTCTCATAGTCGGCAGCGTGGATGTCAAATGACTGTCACTCTTGACTATTTCCCAGTCCTTTCTGCCCTATGAGGAGGGTTCCCAGACACCGAGGCTGGCCTTGGCCTCAGTCTTTCCAGGGAGAGCAGGGCCATCTGGGCGGGCGGATAGGGAGATGGAAGGTGAGGTCTCTGGGCCAAGTCCACCCTGAGGGGCTCCCTTTGCACCCCAGGAAGAGTTGGGCCAGATCTCCAGGGGCGGGGCGGGGATGGGAGCTCACCCCTCAATGTCATCCTCATCTGTCTCGTTGGCCTTATGAGGAGTCTTAATGTTGTCGCCCTTGCCCACCACAGCGACGTCGCACTTCACGTAGCCCTTTAGCCCCGCGGAGATGTCGTCAGGGTCAGACAGGACGGCCCACTTGTGGTGGAACTGGTGCTCTGTGGTGGCAAGAAGCGGAGGCTGCCCCGGCTGGCCCTACTCAGGGCTGCACCCACACTTGGGACAGGCTGTGGAGGCCAGGTCATCAGGTCCTGGGGCCCTGGGGCCATGGTTCTGCCTGCCTCAGGACCGGGGAGGCAGAGGTCCCCAAGTAAGGGTGGCCGAGGCAAGGTCCCAGCTCTGGCCATGCCCCCAGAGGTGTGGTATGGCTTCAGATGGAGGAATCTCCTGATTGGTTTCTTGGCCTGCAGCCCTCCTGTCCCCAATCCCTTCAGTTAATCTCCACAAGGCTGCCAAACAAAGCCCTTAAAGAGGCCCTCCCTCTCACATCCCCATTTCAAACCCACCTGAGGCTCCCCAGTGCTTGGGGGAAAGACTGCCGACCTTAGCATCCCCTGTGGGGCTTCCTGATGCAGCTCTCCCTAGCCCCCAATGTTCATCCTACCCTTCCCCTGTGCTCCTGCCAGGCATAACTGTTGACCCCTCTCTGAATGGTTCAGATTGCTGTTTCACACCCCCAAGGGTTTGTGGCTGCTGTACTTTTATCTTGGATGCACCCATCCCTTCTGTTCCGTGTCCCAACCCTCTGGCTCCCTATTTAAACTCCTAATCCTTTTGTTGGTGTGTCTCTTCTTCCATGCAGCCTTCCCTGACTTCCTCAGAAGAGCTGATCCTGGCCCCTTTCCGTATGTACATCTCCTACTGCTGCTGCTGCTGCTGCTAAGTTGCTTCAGTCGTGTTCGACTCTGTGCGACCCCACAGACGGCAGCCCACCAGGCTCCACCGTCCCTGGGATTCTCCTGGCAAGAACACTGGAGTGGGTTGCCATTTCCTTCTCCAATGCATGAAAATGAGAAGTCAAAGTGAAGTCACTGAGTCGTGTCCAACTCTCAGCGACCCCGTGGACTGCAGCCTACCAGGCTCCTCTGTCCACGGGATTCTCCAGGCAAGAGTACTGGAGTGGGGTGCCATTGCCTTCTCTGACATCTCCTACTTCCTGCGACTATCTACTTACTGTCTATCTCCAATCGCAGACCGAAAGCCTCCTAGAGACAGGGACAAGTAATATCACCCTAATGCTCCTAGGACCCAGGACAGGGTGGAGGAAAGACCAGATGTCAGAGGAGGAGGCTAATCTAGGATGGGTCCTCCCCTTCAGGTTGACTGCGAGCACAGCCTGTACAAGGGAAACATTGTCCTCTGATTTTGTGTGGGCCCTGGAATCTCCTGGACTCAGAACTTTCCTTTTTCCCCCACTCCTCTTTCAATTTCAACTACAGTTCACACCTGTCCCCAGCAAAGCTCTGTCCCCATTTGCTTCTGTGAGATGTGTTGGGGGCTGCATGCGTGACCCGTGCTCCTGGAGCCGTGTGCACCAATACTGACCCAGCCATGCAGCTACTCACCTGGCTGGGAGTACACGGTTCCCACGTCCATTTTGAAGGACCCCACCAGGGTGCCGCTGCGCAGCAGGTTCTTGGAGTGAATCACCTTCCGGACAGAACCACCAGCCGTCGGTCAGGCGGGATGGGGCTGAGGCCGTGGGGCAGGGAAGGGCTGACTGATAGAAGCTCCCCCCCCAACTCTTTCTGGGGAAGTGAGTTTCAGGTTAAGCAGAAGGGTGTCTGGCAGGGCAGGGGTATCTCTTTGAGGCTTAGCATCAGCCCCTTCTGCCTCGCCAGTGTTGTGCTGGTTGCCAAGTACAGGTGAGCAGGTTGTACACTGCACAGAACAATGTGGCTAATGGGGTGAGAGGGGCCCAATTCCAGCCTGTGCCCTGCTTGGCTGGCTGTGCATCTTTTTATGGGCTGTGCCTTCTTATGGCTGGCCTGCCCAGAGAGGGTGCCCTTTTCAAGGCTGCACTAAAGTACAGTTTGAGCTAAGAGCCCCACCTGCTGGGCACTGCTCCCCACTCACCGAGATCTTGATGATCTTGTCGAACATGACGTCAGGAGAGACGTGGAAGTCAAAGACGAAGTACTAGAGGGGGAAAGACCCAGGCTTGCTGTCACTCAGCAGGCTGAGGCTCAGTGCCAGGCCCCTCTGTCCTGGCATTGCCGGTCTGCACTGGCCCAAGCTCCCTGAGCCCAGAAGTTCGGATAAGTAGGAGGGGCAATCACTAGTCCCCCCTGACCACAGCTCTCAGGGGCAGTGAGGAGTCATGCGGCCTTGAGCAACTCATCGTTCTGAACCTTAGCATCCTGAGCTGTCAAATGGATGTAATGACACCCCCCCACGTAGAGTCTCATTATGAGGTTTGATGAGACACATATAAGATATTGTAAGATACACTGTAATTGTGTAGGTCCCATAGACATCACCATTAAACCACAAGGCTGCCTAGAAGATGCACCCCAAGTTTGGAGGAGTTAAAATGTAAAGTAAGCTGAGACTTAGAACTGAGAGCTGATGAACTTAATCTGCCATAAACACAAATGCTGTGGGCATGATCGGTCCTCTCCAGCTGGGAGCTGCCACTCATGGTTGCTGTGCCCGCTCACGCCTCCTGGCCTCGGGTGCAAGCCCTGGGGACAAGAGTGTGGGCAGTGAGCAGAGGGCCTGCTGCTTTGGTGAACTCATGGGCAGGGAGATGGAAGAAATGTTGAAGTGCTTGGAGTAAATGAGGAGAATCTGTTCTGGTTGCTGGGGGCTCACACTAGATCACTGTGGATAAAAGTGCAGTTTTAGAGGCACAAAGCCTGAGCTTTCACTGTTGGGCCAACTGCTTCCTTTTCAGAATCTCAATGTATACCTCTGTGATGGGGGATAATGAACCAGGGCCTCCAAGTGGAACCACTCTGGGACAGTGGTCTTGTCATTGCTGGGAGGTGTGATTGTCAATCTAAATATGATGACCTGGGTCAAGGAACTTCCCTGGGGATCCAGTGGCTAAGACTCTATGCTCCCAATGCAAGGGGCCTGGGTTTGATCACTGGTCAGGTAACTAGATCCCACATGCCACAACTAGAGATCCTGAGTGCCGCAATTAAGACTTGCTGTTTAGTTGCTAAGTGGTGTCCGACTCTTTTGCGACCCTATGGACTATAGTCCGCCAAGCTCCTCTGTCCATTGGATTCTCCAGGCAAGAATACTGGAGTGGGTTGCCATTTCCTTCTCCAGGGGATCTTCCTGACCCAGGGATCGAATCCATGTCTCCCGCATCTCCTGCATTGGCAGGTGGATTCTTTACCACTGCGCCACCTGGGAAGCCCCAGATATAAATACAGAGCTTGGAAAAATGGTTTCTAGCGGGAACTAGAAGGTGTCCTATTTGCAGCTCCCATGTTGCCAGTCATGAGCCTGGCACAGAACAGAGGCCCAGTGTATCTCTGTTTCAGTTTTTGGATAAATATCCATTCAGAAAAGTGTTACCAAAGCCTTCCAAGTACAAGGCAGGCCCTGGAGTGGGCTGCAGTGATGCAGGAGATCAGGAGCCTCCTGGGTAGGACATGAAGGACCAAATGCAATTCAGGGATGTTACTGTTAAAGAGAGGGGAATGCCCTGACCTCTGACCTAGAGAGTACAGGGAAGGACATTTGAGCTGGGCCCTGCAGAGTGAGTAGGAGTTTTCCGAGGAGCCACCAAGTGGGGAGATCAGTTCTGTTTCCTCGGAAGGAGGAAGCCACTTGAATGAAACATGAGGTGCATGGACCTGGTGCACAGTGAGCTCTCCAGCCAGCCAGACAGGCCTCCACCGCTATCGTATAACCGTGCAAGGCCGTGGGGGCCCTGCCTCCTTATCTGTTAGGGGAAAATGGACCTTATCTAGGCTGGAGGCTTTTCCAGTCGGGGATGTGTCCTGACCTAAGGTCAGAGACGTTGAGCCTGAGTTTCCTGACTCTTGGAAAGGATGTCACATGGGGCCGAGGGGATCCTGAACAGCAGTGTCCCCGGCCTGGGACCTGCAGGAAACCAGCTATGAGAGTGGGGCCTCTCTCTGATTGCTTAGGAGATTTCAGTCAGGCCCTGGCCTCAGCCTGGGTCCCTGTGAAGGGCAGAGACAGGCCTGGGTTTTACTCCTGCAGGTGCCCCCACTGGGGCCTCCCCCAGTTTCCAGAGAGATGCCCCCACCTCTGAGAAGCAGACCATCACCACACCCAGGATGGACACTGAGATGCGGGATGCCCACGCCTCACTAGGACCAGCCTGGCACAGCTCACTGCTTGGAGCCACTGAGAAGCAGCCTGGAGGCCCCTCCCGGAAAGGGAGGGCCAGAGTGGCCAGGTTAGTGACTTCTGAGTTAGGCTGGTGTGTGCTCAGGTATCTGAGGGGCATCCTTCACCACAGCTGATTAAGATGGGTCCCTCCCTGGAGCCCAGACTCAGAGGCTGTGTCCAGCGGGGTGGGGTGGCCATCCAAGAAGGCAGACAGAGCGCAGTGGGTGGAGGCAGAACAGTCTGGGCCCTGCTTTGTCTATAATACTCTCTGTGATCTCAGCCCTTTTCATAGTGTGGCCTCAGTCTCCTCTGTAAGGTGGAGAGACTGAACTAGAAGGTCTCTGAGATTCTGTAACCTCAATGTGGCCTCAGACAGCTGCAACGAACAGCAACGGGGACCAGGCCTTTCCCCTCCCACTCCCCAAGCGTCACGGCCAGTGGTCTGGAAGGACCTCGCAGAGATTCAGGCACCCAGGATGGCAGCTGAGTAGAAAGCGTGCACACACAGAACTTAACTCTGGCACTTGGCATCTGGGCCAGGTCTTTCTCCAGGAGCCTCAATGTCCCTTGTATTAAATGGGATTGATGGTGACAACTTCTGATAGCGTGAGAGTCAGAAGAGATGATGCACTTAAAGCATTTACAAGAGCGCCCCGCACACAAGCGCTCTTTAATGGTTCTAGTGCCCCCATGGGCCAGGGCTGGAAGGAGGCCGCCCCGCCCCAGGGCTCTGGCTGGGGAGAGAGCCAGGACGAGGCCTCACAGGGTGTGAGGCTCACTCCCTGGCACTGGTGGGAGGAGCGCTAGGGAGGACAGGGGCCGGGTTCCTTTCACAGGGTGGACCCTGGCCAGACCAGGGTCAGGCTGGGTCTGGACTGGAGGGTCAGAGGGAGTGGCACTCAGCATGCTGGGGGTTGTAAAAGTCCCAAGGTCACCCGGCTGGTAGCCCTTAGTGACTCTTGAGTCCCAGCTTCTCCTATTGGCCCGGTGGGGCCGGGGCCCAGGCTCTGCCACAGTTTGGAAGACTCTTCCCCACCCTGGACCCAGGGCTGACCTCATTATAGTAGGGGCAGTTAGTGGACTCCTTCATGGAGGTATACTTCTTGTCATCGCCCACCTCCACACACACCACGGGGTCCATGTTCAAGCCCACCAGCTGCCGAGCCTCGATGACTGTGACGCTGACCTGTGGGCAGGAAAGAGGGGAAATGAGAAGGAAAGTCCACGAACTTGGAGCGGGTTTTGCAGGAGTCAGAGCCTGGTTGGTACCAGTGTGAGCACTGCTGAATCTGCTGGTTATCCTGGGTCGTTCCCCACCAAGCCTCAGTGCCCTCATTTATAAAGAAGGGAGTGAACTGGATCACCTCTCAGTAGGTGTGCACCAGAATTACCAGGGGGAGGAGGAGGGGAAGGAGGTGGGGGTGGGGTGGTGGTTAAGGGCCCCGAGGCCCCCACACCACACTCCAGACCAACCCAACCCAATCTTGGGAGAGGATGGAGGAGTGCTGTCCAGCATCTGTATTTTTAAAGCTGCCAGATGATTCCAAGAGTTTTCACTGGCATCAAACCCACTCCCACCCCCCTGAGATTTTGTGCACTCAAGAATTAAGCTTTCTAAGTCTCCATTAACATGCATTTAATTTTCTACTCCAGCACTTTTCATTTGAGTCCTGCAAGGCTCTGATATCTCTTTTTTTATTTCTGGAATTTGGCCCTTTTCCATATTCCTGGTTTCCCTTCTTTTAATTTCTTTGAGTGC
Source organism: Neotragus pygmaeus (assembly GCA_006410875.1). Taxonomy (NCBI): domain Eukaryota; kingdom Metazoa; phylum Chordata; class Mammalia; order Artiodactyla; family Bovidae; genus Neotragus; species Neotragus pygmaeus. The sequence continues at coordinate 1,653,371 of SJYV01045960.1, read as the reverse complement.
CCAGTAAGGCTTTGATGCCCAGCTGGAGCACATTTTTTTTTTTTTTTTGTCTTGATACTTGTATGTTGTGTGCAGTCTGAATTTTTTCAGTGGTGTCCACTTCTCTGGAATCATACTTCTATACTAGGAAGTCATTTTTCAGTTCATCCATTCGACAAATATTTGCATATACATATATATAGAGAGATATGTGTGTGTGTATGTTGTTTGTGTGGTTTTCCTGAACTCTCATTTTAAGCCATCAGTTGTTGCTTGAATCTGGGGGTGTCAAGCCCCACTTGGGTGGCCATGATAAATAGGAAGACTGGGGGGTTCCTGAAATGACAATGAGCCTCAGTTTTCTCAGCTGTAAGCAGAGACACTGCCTATCCACAAATTTGCCTGAGGTTTGAATGAGATAATGTGCACTGAAGTGCTTTGTAAACTGTAGAAAGTCTGGAAGCTGTGAGCTCTTGTTATAAACGGCTTCTCAATAGAATTTACCTTCGGTTAATTGGTTGGGTCCCAGGCAGGTAGGATCGTGTGTGATGCTTAAGTCTCCGGAACTTGCACTTTAACAAAATAGCCTATGCTGACCTAGTATTAGCATTTCCCTCGGCTCTCTTCTAATGAAACCGTATGAGTTGCTTTTTATGCTTCTCATCTTGGAAAGTTGGTATTTTAATTGCTGTGCTTTGATGCAAATGCTAAATACGATTTTTACTCAAGAGAATTATTTTCCCTTTTCATGAAAAAGAATAGCCTTGAAAATTATCTTCCACTGCGTCCATCGAAGTCTTATAAATATTCTGAAGGCCAAGAAAAATCCACGCATTAAAACTAATGATGTTAAGAAAATAGAAACCCTGACGCCAACGAGAACGTTGCCAAACAAGTATACAGAACTAGAAACTGAATATTTGCTAATTGAAGTAACACTTGAACTATGAAAGCAAGCATTTCTATGTGAACTTGAGGGTCTAAAGGGAATGGAGCGGAGAATATGGAGCTCTGAAGGAGTTTGCCATTTCTTCAGGGAGCTAAAAGCAAAGTAGAGCCCCCTGAGAAGTTTACTTCTCAGAGAAGGAAGTAAACAGACACTAGAAGTCCTTCCAGAGCATTCTTTGCAGAATAGTTTATAGAGCTTTAATCTCTGTGAAACTTTTTTCACCAGAGTTTTTTTCTTTTTTTCATTTTTCCCCTCACAACTAACCAATCCCCTCTCCTCCACAACAAAATGAAAAGAAAATATTTTCAAGACTAATAACTCAAGACTAGGAAGTAGAAAAACACAGTGTTGGCATAATAAGGTACTAAAGAGATGCCATCAGGAGATTCATCCTTGCAATGTGAGAAGTTGATTGGCTTCTCTGTTTTTCATCCAGAGACCCAGCCATAATGATAGCCTTTTTGCCCCCAGTCCTCTTCAGGAGCAGAGGACTCTTGTCTTTCCATGATGGAAGAGGAGGAGGCAAATACAGCCACAAAAGGACCAACAGACCAGCTAACCAGGGAAACTCTTGGTGACTGGCTATTCCATTTTCTTATCCCAAGATAAAGCACATGATTCCCAGGTGGCTTCATGAAAGTCATCCCCAGGAACAATGCTGAGTGTAAACCTGTACACTCATGTATTCTTGGGAGAACCCATGGTGCTCTCTGACCTGCTCCTGAGGGATCAGATAGGGCTGCGAGAGCATGGGTGGGAGCTTGAGATGAGATTAGTGCTGCTCTGCTGAAACATCCTTTACCTTCTCTTGTCTCCTGGTGACAGGGATGTGATATGTTCAGTTGCGCATTTTGAGAAGACCATTCCAGTGGTGGTGTAGAGGATGGTGTGGAGGAGGCAATATGAGGACAGGGAGACCAGATAGGGAGTGGGAGCCACATTGTGCTTGAGCTGGGGAGATGACAGAGGTATGAAAACTGGAGAGATGTTTGGAGGTGACAATGTATATGATCCTGGTGCCAAGAAGAGAGGGTACAGCTCAAGACTCCATCACCCACCAAGAACATGTCTGCCAAGTGCCACGCTTTGCCCACTCTGATGGGCAAACTGCATATTCCCAGGGAGGAAGCTGTGGCTTCTCGCTTTTGAGGTGTCGATAATCAGGAAACGGTTTACATATAACATGCATTCTAAAAAGCAGAGACATTACTTTGCCAACAAAGGTCCATCTAGTCAAGGCTATGATTTTTCCAGTAGTCATGTGTGGATGTGAGAGTTGGACCATAAAGAAAGCCGAGCCCCGAAGAATTGATGCTTTTGAACTGTGGTGTTGGAGAAGACTCTTGAGAGTCCTTTGCACTGCAAGGAGATCCAACCAGTCCATCCTAAAAGAGATCAGTCCTGGGTGTTTATTGGAAGGACTGATGCTGAAGCTGAAACTCCAATACATTGGCCACCTGATGCAAAGAGCTGACTCATTGGAAAAGACCCTGATGCTGGGAAAGATGGAAGGCAGGAGGAGAAGGGGACTACAGAGGATGAGATGGCTGGATGGCATCACTGACTCAGTGGACATGAGTTTGGGTAAACTCCGGGAGTTGGTGATGGACAGGGAGGCCTGGCGTGCTGCAGTCCATGGGGTCGCAAAGAGTCGGACATGACTGAGCGACTGAACTGAACTGAGCTGAAACAGAAGAAACAAAGGACCTCGTTTCAGAGCTACCCAATCTTTAGGATGGTTCTTGGCCCTGAGGATCCTTTCTGGATCTTAGTTCAGCTAAGCCCCTCTGGCTGAGGTCTTTCTAACTCGGCAAAGCCAAGCTCTCCAAGAGAGTGAAGTCTTTCCGATAGGTTTTCTTGCTTTATACACTGCACTCATTGAAATCAAGAATAATCCCACATTTTCACCCTCACAGCTCTCTCTCCAAGTATGTTAACACTTACAGTTGAGATGTGAACCAACCTGTCAGGGAATGCTGTGTTACCAGGTTAAACATGAATACAACTGCTTTGTTCAGTTTGCGATGTTTACAAAGTCTTCGGAGGCAGACTGTCTGGTCCACTTAATTAAAGTCTCTGGCAGGAAGCAGTTTGAGAGAGCTTTTGAAAACATGCAGTAGGCAGTAAAGATGAACAGAGACCAGAGGGAGAGATGGTCCTCAATTATTTGTTCTGACGATGGGCTAGGACACCCTCAGGACTGACCCTTGTTTCTAGCTTTGAATAACTGCATAACCTGGGGTGAGCTCCTTATCTACCCTGGGCCTCAGTTTCTCACCTATGAAATACAGTGATACCGATGTTTAGATGGTTGTTAAGATTTTATTAACTTAAACAGTTACACTAGTCACACCAATAACAATGGCACCACTTTCTATGTGCCTTTATGTAGCAGACTGGCGACACTGTGGAGGGTCTTTGTTCTTTGGAATTTTTTCTCTTCTCAGCTCGGAGCATAGCCCCGAGCCCAGTATCCTGGAAAAGCCCTCAGAAGTGTTAGAGTGTTCTGTGCCTGGGTTTTGGCAGAGAGGTGAGGAGGTGACTTCCCCAAATGTCCTAGGATCTCAGTGGTGTGATGCTGTCTGAAACCACAGCGGCAGGTCTGCTTGACACGGCCCAGGGTGAATCTCCAAGCCCCTGGGAAGATGGTCACCAACTGGATGAAAGCAAACCCAAGCAAGGATTCGGGGAGACAAGGTGTGTCCTTGAGGATGTATGACCAGATGTACCTGCTACAGAGAAAGGTGGTGTCTCGTCCTAAATATCCTCTCCTGAGTGAGGTGAGGTCAGCTGCCCTTAAAGAAGGTGCATGAGGCCTGGGAAGTCAAAGATCAAACCCTGACACAGGAAAAGGTATTCTGATTCTGGGGCCTGGCACTGGACCTAGGCAGGAAGTGCAAGAGCTTTCAGGTGGGATCTGCTGAAGACTCCAACTCCCCTGACCAGCCAGCATTCTCACTCAATTCCAGGAATGCCCAGCAGCCTTTCACAGCAGCTGGGCCTTGTTAGCCCCTAAGGGAGGGTCCAGAGGAATGCATGGTCCTTGGACCCTTCTCGTTTGCAGTTTATAAATAAGTACTAGGTGATTCCGGTTTTTATATTAGACTTTTGTGAGTCATGTTAGTGTAACTCAGTCTCTCAGGCTCCAATCAACTCTGGGAGAAGAGACAAAATTGAGGGTCTGGCCCTGCAAAGCTGCAGATGAGGCCTGGAGCTGGGAGGGCTGCACTGGGGCCCTCTGCCCATGTGGCACTCTCCCCGTAGCTCCCAGCCATGCTCCATCCCACTTGCACTGGTGGCTACATTAGCAATCTCACAGCTGCAAATCTCTCCAGATCTCAGCCATTTGGTCTCCAGTTTTAGAAACATACAAATAAAAAAATTAAGTGTTAATTTCAGAAAATAAGGAGATGTAAAAAGAACCCCCCCCATTCTCAGCATCTATAGATAGCCAGGACTGACATTATTTCTGGTATTAAAATAATACAAAGCAATAATTTAGAAGAAAAAATCACACCAAATAATCTATATTTCTTTAGAGGCCCTCATTTTAAATGTTTTTGTGAAGTTATTTGGTCTGTCTATGTTTTTTCTAAGTTCCCCTCACTTTATAAAGTCCATTACAAAATCCTAAGAAAGCTTTGACCAGCATAAGCAGAGTTCACACCCTCCTTTTTGAGTCTGTATCCTTCTACTTATGACACAGTGTCCTTTTTGGGTCTGTATCTCTCCACTTATGACACTGTGTCCACAGTGCTTGAACAGTAAGGAGATCAAACCAGTAAATCCTAAAGGAAATCAACTTTGAATATTCATTGGAAGGGCTGATGCTGAAGCTGAAACTCCAATACTTTGGCCACCTGATGTGAAGAGCAGACTCATTGGAAAAGACCCTGATGCTGGGAAAGATCAAAGGCAAAAGGAGAAGAGGGGGACAGAGGATGAGATGGTTAGATAGCATCATCGACTCAGTGGACATGAGTCTGAGCAAACTCCAGGAGACAGTGAAGGACAGGGAAGCCTGGTGTGCTGCAGTTCATAGGGTTGCAAAGAGTCTGACACAACTTAGCGACTGAACAACAACAATCAGTGCTTCTCAGGAACAAGCTTAAGTTGGTAATTTATATTCAGCTTGTGGTTCTCTATGACCCCCCATATCCATGCCTCCACAGAGTCTAAAACACTCATCTGGCAAGAACCACCTACGAGACAGTCAGAAAGACATGAGGACTCTTGCTGCCCTCACGTACCTGGTAGTCCATGGGCCGCCCAGCACTTGGCTCCATCTTGATGTCTGGCTTAGACCTGAGAAGGAGAAGGTACTGTCAGGCCGGGTGTAAGGGGACTGCTTGCAGGGGAGGAGGGCACCGGCAGTGGTTAGACCTTGGAGAAGGGCAGAAGGACAGATTGCCATGATTGTCACTGACGTGATTGTCAAACACTCCGGGACTGCCAAACAGAAAGGGGATTAGTGGTTCTCAGAGGCTGTAATCGAGAGGACTAACCAATGGCAGAAGTAAAAGGAGGCAGGTCATTAGGTCAACAGATTCAAGTGTTGGGCAGCCCTGTGATTTCCCTTTGCCCAGAGGTATTCAATGACCTGGGAACAGCCCCCCTGCCTTTGCAGGAAGGGAGTTGAGGGAGATATCCAGGAAAAGAAGAAAGGGGCAAAGTCAGGAAGGAGCTGTCCATGGGCTCTGATTCTTCTCCACCCTAATTCCAAACATAGCAAGCTAGGCCTGCCTGACCTGGTGAAGCCAACCAGGGCTGCAGGGCTCCTGCCCACTTACCGCTTGTTGGAGACGTTGGTGGTGAGGGCTGTGACAGATGCTAGCGACACGGAGTCAGGGTCCAGCCGATCCCCCAGCCGAATGGCCAGGCGGTCAAGGTCCTCCATCTCCAGCACAGCTGGTTCATCTGGGGAAGAAGGAGTACTAGTTAGGTGGACTGGATGGTGGGCTAGTGATGGTATTTTCTCTTTTGGTTTGGCATCCAGGAAGCTAATAGTCAATTTCCAGGTTTACTTGGTATGTTATAGTCTGCATATCTGCAGTGTTTCTGACCTAATTTTGATCTTTAACAGATATTGTATCTGGCCTTGCCTTTTAATTTTAATTGAATATAACTCATCCCTGGGGAAGGAAATGGCAATCCACTCCAGTATTCTTGCCTGGGAAATCCCATAGATGGAGGAGCCTGGAAGGCTACAGTCCATGGGGTTGCAAGAGTCAGACACGACTAGTGACTAAACCACCACAACAATTCACTTATGCAAGTACTGAATATCCTTTGTGGAAGAAGGTTAGGAATAAAGAATCCATACTTATGCATCTTCTATCAATGGCTACCATTTACTGAGCGGCTACTACATGTCAAGCACAATGCTAGGCAGTTTATACACATATCTCTAGCCCTCATAATCTTCATAGTCATATCTTGCCAATACAGGTACTATTCTCACATCACAGATAAAGAAATTAAGACTCAGAAAGGAACTTATCTTTGTAAAATAGCTGAAGGACTTCAGAACCTAACCCTGTACTGATGTGTATTAATCCAGTGAGATGAAGGAATGACAATTCTGAAAAGCTACCCAAGGATGATGGGTTTGAGTCTCAGCCAGCAGCTCTACCCTCTCCAATCTAGGAAGGAGAAAGGCACAGCTGGAATATACACGGGAACAAAAGATAAGGAGAGATTCTGGGAACAGTGGACCACACTGGGGATGCTGGGAGAGAAGCCAGGAGCCCTGAGGATGGTGGACGTGTGATCCACAGTCCTGGCTTAGAAAGCTACACACAGCTCCACTGTACTTCTATTTCTCCCCTTAAACAGTTGTCGTGTCCCCTCACCAGTGCCACAGGCCACTCCAGTCTTCCAGACCCACCCTTCTTCTCTCCCCTAAGGCGGTCCCTGCAGCCCCCTGAGAGGGAACTGGGTAAATGTTGGGCAGAGAGTCCTGTCATGGAACAGGCCTTCTCAGGACTCTGATTTTCCCATAGAAACAGGGAATTGGCCAAATTATCCGCCCCCCCCCTTTTTTTTTTTGTTATTCCCTCCTCTGATTAAAAATCCCTAGGCTTCTGTGTGAAGAATGGAACCCAAGAGGGTAGGAGGAACCCACTAGACAAGAGGTCTCTGCGCTGCTGTTTTAGATCAGAGGAAATGCAGTACCCACCTCCAGTCCTCGGAGCGCCCCCTTCTGGAGGACCACTCTCAGGACGGGGTTTCTCTGACAGCCAATGGGAGGCCAGGCCCCTCCCAGGTGGCTCCTCTGGCCAATAGCAGGAGAGCCCATTGGGACGCAGCCCGCGGAGAGGAGGAGTTTCGTCCCTGGCAGGTGCGGAGAGAGGGGTGAACTAGACTTTGGTCGGGGGCACGCATCTGTACCTTGTCTTTGGGGTTCCTCCTTGTGAGGCCGGTTCTTCCCGAGCTTCATGGCGGAGAACACGTTCCTCCCGGCTCTGTGAGGGGGCAGCCAGAATGAGGTGGAGGGAGATGGACGTCAGGAGGAAGACACAGACGACAGAAGAGCAAAACCCGAAAGAACTCGTGAGGGAAGGGAAGATCCAAGCCCCAGCCCCTTACCTACTGGTCCCGAGATATCCTGGGGGCCAAACTTCCCAAACTGGGAGCCCTGAAGGAGAACTAGGGCAGAGGAACCTCCGTCATATCCTCCTTCCCCATGCCTTCGCACCATTAAGGAGCAGGTTGGGGACGGCGACCACAAGAAGGTGGCCTTCAGGTGGAAAAAACTGTTTCAACTGAAGCCCTTCAGGGTCCTAATCCCAGCCCCCTCGGTTCAGTCTTAGAGCTCTGAGCTCCACCAGTGGACAAGGCTCATCCTCTCCCACCGTGTGCGCTGTGCTTTGGCTGGATAGAAAGAAAGTCAGACAATGAGAGTCAAAACATCAGAACAGAAGGGCAGAAAGAGGACTCAGGGGGCAGAGCTGATGAGCAGGTAGGAGGTGTGGTTGAAGCTAGCTGCTTAGTTCTCAGACAGCCCTGATACTCAAAGCCTGCCTTTGTATCCTTGGATTCTCCTTGGTCCCCAGTGAAAAGGAGACGGGCCCTTTCCTGTCCCCATCTTTGGTGCCGCTTTTACCCTTTTTGCCTGTCCTTTCTCACTCCAGGCACACACACCCTCCCACCCCCCACTCCCCACCACCTTCTGTCAACCTCCAGGAATGTATGGCAGGCTCCATAGTTCCTACCTCTTCCTCTGTTGGTCTGGCCTTGTGACCCCAGGTGAAGGGCCTTGCAGTCAGGAGAGCTGAGGAAAGGGGGCAGGGGGTCCTTACTGTCCCTCCAGTGATGTCCCTGCAGCCAAGCTTGCGATCCTAACTCCAGGAGGGACCAGGAGTAGGAGCAGCAGGGGGTAAAGCACAGTATTCCATTACCCTGTCAATATTGCATGAGCTGGACACCTGACTCCCTGCGCTTCCCATTCTCCCTCCTCCTGGCTCTGCCCCTGTCAACCTGGGCCCCATCCCTAGGTGGGGCAGGGTGCAGACTCTAACCCTGAGCTCACCTATAGCAGAGCCCACCCATCTTTGTGTTAAGCATCTCCCAGTGGAGGTTTGGCTATGGTTCCCCAAGAACTCCTGTTCTTTATGTTGGGTCATGTGAGATTCTGGAAAGCCTTCTGTCCTTGGAGAGATGGCCTAGAAACTTCAAGCCTCTACTTAGTGTTGAGGAGCCAATCTCATCCTCCAAACCTGGCCCTAATCTAGCTACAGGCCTTTTCTTTACTCTTTATGTGCTCAGCCAGACATGGAGGAGTGTGTTAGGAGAGCAACTAAGAACCACTTCTTCATGTGGCACCAGTGCACAGTTCAGGAAACACTGGCATCTTCATGGTTTCCTAAAGAGGCATGAGGCAGGTGAAGGAAGGTTGGGGTAACACTGATCTCTTTGCACTATACAGCATCATGTTATCTGGAGCATATCAACAGGAGGAGAGGGAAAGAAGTCACTCTAAAAAAAGAAAACCAAAGCCTTTGGAATTATCTTTAAAAGTTTCTCCCCCATAAGAGACAATATAACTTTCCTTGAGCAACTAGTCTGGGCCAAAGACTTTTCCAGATGTCTGCTGATTTCATCTTCATGGCAGTCCTGGGAGGGACTGCAGTCCCATGTGTCCTGGGAGGGCCATATGCTTCTCCTCTTTCAAACCATGAAAAACCTGAGGCTCAGAGAGTTGGGATGGAAGCTCCCATCTCCCAGGGCGGCAGTACTTCCAACTGCATCCTTGATGCTGTAGGGTTGCACTTCTCTGGGGGTGTGAATCCCACATCCTGACCACTGGGAAAGGTGGTAGAAAGTATCCAAGAACGAGCACAGCTTGCTGATGAGAAAAGATGTCATCTTGAAGAGAGTCCCAGGACCCATGTTTACAGAGAGGGGACTCATGGAAAAATAATCTAAGCATCAATACATTTTGGGGAGAGAAGGCTATAAATGTTAAATCACCGGTGACCTAACATGAACAGATCAATGAGCCTGTTAAAAACAGTCATAGTGTGATGAGAAAGGAACCGTCTTGCTTGGCTTACAATGCACCATCTTGTGAGATTTCTCCCTGCTTGGTGGCCTTCAGGGCAGGGGTGCCAGCTGTACTCTGACTCTGCAACAGGAAGTGAGCCTAGTGGGGCCCTGTCTCTGCTTCCTGTCTCAGTGTTTGGGTTTCCTTTCCTCCCAGCCTTGCTGCTCTCCTGGATAACCGAGGAGTGTCCTGGAGGGCCCTTTGCTGACCATGTACAATCACTTCTTGGCCATTCCTGGGCTGTGTCATCCTTAGAGTCTCCAGCCCCAGTCCATGTGTGACCTACTTGCTGCCATCACACACAGTCTGTTCTAGCCACACAGTCCCCATCCCTCAACCCCACCCCTGCCTTTATGTCCCCAAAGAAAGTGTTCTGAGATGGTAGGTCAAGGCCAGGTGTCAGGTCAGAGCAGACCTTGCCTGGAGAAGCCAGCTACTCTGCATCCTGGGATGGGCAGGATCTAGCCCTGCTGCCTAAGGCCCAGAGGAGGTTTGGGTGGCAGGGAATTGTGGATTTCTGACACCGATCCCAAGGACCCACCCAAGTGGAAAAGGGCCTGGGGCTCCCCTTAGGCAGTTATGGCCCTTGAATTTGAAAGTCACTTTATTCCTTAAAACAAACATATTTGGAAGCAAACATTGAACTTAAAAAAAAAAATTATTCTTATTCCACCATTGTCTACCCGAAAGTGAAAGTGTTAGTTGCTCAGTCGTGCCTGACTCTTTGTGACCCTATGGATTGGGGCCCTTCAGGCTCTTCTGTTCTTGGGATTCTCCAGGCAAGAATACTGGAGTGGGTTGCCATTTCCTTCTCCAGGGGATCTTCCTAACCTAGGGATTGAACCGAAGTCTTCTGCATTGCAGGCAGATTCTTAACCATCTAAGCCATCAGGGAAGCCTGACTATTGTCCACTAGACCCCCAAGCAATTCAAAGAAGAAACTCCTCTCCCTAGACCTTGCATAATTTTAACTATCTCAAGTGGATAAGCTCACTGATGGGATGCCTGTGTGTCTGGGAGTATCTCAAAATGGAGACATCCTTTAAAAAAAAAATGCATAATGTGTAGGATAAGTGCAATTCCCAGATTCTTACTGTAGGCTCTGGACCTATTTGTTTCTCTTAGACCTGCTTTTCTTTCCTGTGAACTGTGGGCAGTAGAGCATGATGTCATTGGCTATCACTGCCCTTTGTAATCTTCTGATTGATGACACATCATAATTCACTATAGAAAAAGCTTTTGGGCTTCCCTGGTGGCCCAGTGGTAAAGAATCCATTCGCCAATGCAGGATACACGGGTTCGATCCCTGGTTCCAGGAAGATCCCACATGCTGCAGAGCAACTAAGCTACTGTGCCTCAACTATTGAGCCTGTGCTCTAGAGCCCGGGAGCTGAAACTACTGAGCCCATGGGCTGAAACTACTGATACCTGTGTGCCCTAGGGCCCATGCTCTGCAACGAGAGAAGCCCCTGTAATGAGAAGCCCATGCACCACTATTAGAGAGTAGCCCCCACTCGCCACAGCTAGAGAAAAGTCCTCACAGCAATGCAGACCCAACACAGCCAACAAAGTAATTTTTTTAAGAAAAAGCTTTTTCTGCTGATAAATTCCCAGAAAACAGCATGCCTGTTTCTCTTGGCAAAGGGTAAAGGTTATTTTTAAAATAAATGTTAACTTAATCAGGGAATTTTAAAGATTACCCACTTTGTATTAAAGATTTGGATTTCAAAAAAGGTAAATTGTTGGTTAGGTTACTGATCTACTGATGTTTGTTTGTTCTGAATTCTGCATTTTGTCTAGAAGGTTCTCCAATTGCTAAAGATATAGCATGGTCAGAAACAGACAAATACAACAAGCCAATAATCAACTTAGTGTAAAACCACTTTGCAACCAAGTGGCTCCTTGTTCGTAGCTGGAAGGAAAAGCAGGAAGCCAGGGAGGTGGGCTTCTCAGGACCCTCTGAGGGTTTGTGGTCACATCTGAGCATTCCCATCACTGGATTCATGGCAGTCGTAATGATACGCACCCGCAATTTAGACTGCTAGTTCTCTCTAGAGAGAAGTCTTTAAAGTTAGTTCACTCTTCTTTTTTTCTTTCCATTTATGGGCCTAATGATTTCTTTGCTTGTTCCATGGCTCAGAACTAGAAGACTGTCTTTGTGGTTGGGTAAAGCTCCTTGGGGAGAGACTGGAACTCTTCAATGATGACTTGGAGACATTTGCCAAACTAGACTGTGTGAGCTGAGTCCCACTCAGTCAGGTGTCTGTGTTATCCTGGAGGTTGTGACTTAGAAGAGTGGGACTGGAATTGCACCAGCTGCAGGCCGTGGCTTCTCCAGGGCTTCTGCCCTCCACCCACCTGCATTGGGAACTGTCAGAGCTCATTAGCTCAGTTCAGCTACTCAGTCATGTCTGACTCTTTGCGACCCAAAGGACTGCAGCATGCCAGGCCTCCCTGTCCATCACTAACTCTCAGAGCTGAGCTCATTAGCTCAGGCCTCAGGTAACTGGGAGAAACAAATTCCTACCTAAGAGATGGCTTCCCTGGTGCTCAGAAGGTAAAGAGTCTGTCTGCAATGCAGGAGACCCAGGTTTGATCCCTGGGTCAGGAAGATCCCCCAGAGAAGGGAATGGTAACCCACTCCAGTATTCTTGCCTGGAGGATCCCCTGGACAGAGAGGAGCCTGACGGGCTAAGTCCATAGGGTCACAAAGAGTTGGACACGACTGAGTGACTAACTTTACCTAAGAGACACAGGATTTGTGGGAATAGAGATTTCCTTTTATTTCTCCTCAGTAGAGACAGAAACTAACAAGTCTTGCCACACAATAACCTTTCAGAGATTTAAAACAGTTCCCACAGCTTTTCTTCTTCAAGCTAAAGAATTTTGACTTATTTAATCTCTTTTTAGAAATCCCTAAGGCTCTACACATTAAGATAAGAATAATAAATGCCAGCTATGTGAATTGGAAATGGCAGAACATTAGGATGGGGTCTAATGAACCAGCTAATGAACATTAGGATGGGGTCTAATGAACGTGCTAGAGAACCAGCATTTACTGTGGGCCTACTACATGCTCTCACTGAGGCACCCCTTCGTCTAGTTGTGGCCAAAGGGGCCAGGTTAGTCCCTTGGGGTCCAGCCCAGGACAGACTGCAGAGCTGGAAATCAAGAAGGGTCTCAGAGCATCGCTGATCTCACACAGAGAGGCTAGGGGACTGGCAGCTTGTTTGTATCTCATACAAACCTTTTATGTCTGATTGTGAAGGCAAAGGCACCCCATTCCAGTACTCTTGTCTGGAAAATCCCATGGATGGAGGAGCCTGGTAGGCTGCAGTCCATGGGGTCGCTAAGTCGGTCATGACTGAGCGACTTCACTTTCACCTTTCGCTTTCATGCATTGGAGAAGGAAATGGCAACCCACTCCAGTGTTCTTGCCTGGAGAATCCCAGGGATGGGGGAGCCTGGTGGGTTGCCATCTATGGGGTCGCACAGAGTCGGACACGACTGAAGTGACTTAGCAGTCCATGTAGAAACCTGACCCCGAGCCCTCTCCCTAGGTGGGACTCTGAGTTCAACATCTGCCATCATCTCCCACAGCCCCCAAGATCTGATTTCCTGGCTTCCTCTCCAAGCCTGATTCATGCTCAGCCTGCGGGTTCTTCCCTTGTTTGTAACCTGGCAAACTCTTTGACCCTTTAGGTCACTGGGCCTGAGTTTCCACTCAGTGCTGCTGCCTCGTCATCATGCTAACCTCAGGTCAATTGATTTTTAACTTATTTCGGACCACTTTTCTGAGCAAATCTCTTAACATCTCTGGGGCTCAGTTTCCCTATCTGGAAAATAAAGACCACACTCCTGGCTTTTTGGCTTTTGTTGGTGTGTTTGGAGAACTGAGAGTGTAATCAAGGGCTCTGAACTTCCTGGGCCCACTGCAAACTCTGGGCCGGGAGTTAAATGCCCTGGGTTATCTAGCCGCAGCTCTGCTCCTCTTCTGGGGCTCAGATCTGTCATCTGCAAGAACGGGTGTTGGAGCAGAGGCCCCTCCAGTGTGCTCAACCCTGACTGCCGCTCCCCTTGTGAATTCCCTGTGGTGCTAGAAGGCCCTTGAGGTGACGTGAGCTCTGGGGGAGCCTGGGGGACCCACTTGTCACTCCCCCCGCCATCAGGCCTTGAGACTTCCCAATATCTTGTAGTGGCCCCTCCCCATCTCGAGGCACCTCCTCTTTCCCTCTGGGGAATGGAGACAATGAAGACCACCAGAGAGGGGTCGTCCCTCCTTAGCTTTCTGGGCTTCGTGTTCCAGCCGCCTCCTGTGGCCACTCAGCACCCAGAATTTGTCCTCCTTGGGCCTCCAGTGCCACATGTCCATCTGCCCGGCCCTGCCTTGGTACCAGGAGGAGGCGGCTTTTGGCCTCATGGGCTGTCCTTACTCCCTCCCTCACGGAAAGCCTGCCCACAGGGATGGGGGGCTGAGCAGGGAGGTGGAGGAGGAATCGAGACACTGAAAGGAGGGAGGAGGGAGTGGAAACCAGAAGGCCCGCCCCAACCCTGACACCTCCGTGTTCCTGCCCCCGTGGCCAGACGGAGAGACCACCCTCGCCCTGCCTTCGCCCAGTGCTGTCTCCACTCGGATCTGGGCCCCCCGCCACCTGCACCCTGTGCTGGGGGCCCTTCCCTCTGACGAGCCCCATGGGCTCCACCCTGGCCTGGGACACCTACTTGTGCTCGCCATCTCTGCCTCCCTTGGTCTTCTCTCTGCCTTTGCTGAGTAAGAGGAAGAAATGAGGAGACAAGGGGACGTGTGTGAGAGGATGTGAACCAGAGTCACTTGCAGACTTAGTCCCTGACCCTGCTGACCCCCATGATCCCGGGGGGCCTCCTTGTCCCAGAGACTCTGCATCCCATAGCTTCTCATGTCAGCAAGCCTGAGCCTGCTGGGCAGGGGTCCCACGTCCCTGGGCTCCACCTTGGGGGTGGGGGGCTGTAATCCTGATTCTGAGAGAGGAGCTCTCAGGAGTGGGCCTCCAGACCCAGGAGAACCTGGAGCCTTGGTGACAGAGGAGGCTTCAGGATCCCTGGATCTCCCCCCGCCCCAGGTCAGGGTCTGGTGAATTCAGGACGCGGGTTGCAGGTGCCACAGGGAACACAAGGTTAGATGAGCCAGGCCATGCCCCAGGCCCGGGCCACCAAGCTCTCTTCCTCAGGCTTGATCCCCTCCAATGGAATAAGGGGCTCCTAGGCTCTGAGGAACTCAGAGAAGAAAGGGGGGCCCAGGACGTTCTGGGTCTGCAGCAATTAGCCAGCTGTGGCTCCAGGGTTCAGAGCAGGGCTCCTCCTCCTTAGGGAGACTTCCAGAAAGCCCTTCTGGAATGTTCTCTCACTGCTTCCCTGATGCTGGCACATTCCCACCCTACCCCTCCTCACACATTCCGGGTCTCTGGGCTGGCAAAGAGGCCTGCACAAGTCCACACTCTCAGTGTAGAAATGGAGGAGGGAAAAGCCCCTCTTTTTGTGGAAAATAATACTCTCCTGATTTTACTACAACCACTTTAGTGACTACAGCTAGCATTAATATTAGTAACTGTACAGCCCTGCGTGGCCTGCCCTCAATCACTCGGCCCACAAGGGTGGGGATGACAGGTGTGACCTCATGGTCATCCTTGTTGCTAGAGACCCCTCCCTGAATCCCTGCACAGGCCTGACTTTGCTCCTAGAGTCCACACTGTGTTCTTACTGTTCCAGTGTGGCCAGGTAAGTTTTGTTCTTCAGTCAACATACACACACACACACACACACACACACACACACGTGCTCTTTCTCTCTCTGTCTCAGTTTCACTCACCTCTTCCTCAGGCTCCCACCCCCAGCGCTCTGTCTGCACAGTTAGAAGGAACCATGGGGTGGGGGTAGGGAACCAAAACGGTGGCCTCTGGGCTGAAGA